>PIJE02002612.1:0-62591 GCA_002895965.2 Coryphaenoides rupestris
TATAAGTTGGGTGTGTGTGTGTGTGTGTGTATGTGTGTGTGTGTGTGTGTGTGTGTGTGTGTGTGTGTGTGTGTGTGTGTGATATGTGTGTGTGTGTGTGTGTGTGTGTGTGTGTGTGTGTGTGTGTGTGTGTGTGTGTGTGTGTGTGTGTGTGTGTGTGTGTGTGTGTGTGTGTGTGCTGGGTCAGCGCTGCGGTGCTATAAGTGTTCTGACTACACGGGTCGCTGTGAGAACGTCCAGGAATGCACGTATGAGGACGCCTGCATCTCCCTCAGCGAGCACGGTGCGCCATGTTAACATGTACTGTTATACACTCATGTTAACATGTACTGTTATACACTCACTCATGTTAACATGTACTGTTATACACTCACTCATGTTAACATGTACTGTTATACACTCACTCATGTTAACATGTACTGTTATACACTCACTCATGTTAACATGTACTGTTATACACTCACTCATGTTAACATGTACTGTTATACACTCACTCATGTTAACATGTACTGTTATACACTCACTCATGTTAACATGTACTGTTATACACTCACTCATGTTAACATGTACTGTTATACACTCACTCATGTTAACATGTACTGTTATACACTCATGTTAACATGTACTGTTATACACTCACTCATGTACTGTTAATATACAAGCTCATGTTTATATTTGGGTGATGTACTAACTCTTGTTAATATACTGTTAATATAGAATCTCATGTTAATATACAGGTTGACCCTGTTAAATATGTGAACATACTATAATAATGAATGTTTATGTACTTTAATACACAAACTCATGTTAATACACGGTCGCTATACTAACGTTAATCTCCTGACTACACTAATTACATAATCTTGTTTTCCATAATATATACCAGATTACATAATGATGTGTTTTATATCATATAAAACATAACATGTCATGGTTTCTTTTTAATAAGACAAACATGACATGAAACACATGCAATGGTCTTGTCTTGTCTACAGTACAGTGGTGTGATGATCTTTGTTTGTCTGTTGACCTGTCTGTTGACCTGTCTGTTGACCTGTCTGTTGACCCCTGTCTGTCCAGGTGGTAAGACAGTGAGACAGTGTCTCCGCTACACCGACTGCGACAACTCCCGCCTCTCCCAGATGTTTCCGGCCCTGTCCGGCTTCACCTACAGATGCTGCAGCAGCAACATGTGCAACACAGCATCCGTCTCCATGGCAACGCCGGCGCTGGCTCTGATTGGCTCCCTGACAATCCTCTGGCTGACCTGGCTCTGATTGGCTGCCTGACAGTCCCTCTGGCTGACCTGGCTCTGATTGGCTGCCTGACAGTCCCTCTGGCTGACCTGGCTCTGATTGGCTCCCTGACAGTCCCTCTGGCTGACCTGGCTCTGATTGGCTCCCTGACAGTCCTCTGGCTGGCCTGGCTCTGATTGGCTCCCTGACAGTCCTCTGGCTGGCCTGGCTCTGATTGGCTCCCTGACAGTCCTCTGGCTGGCCTGGCTCTGATTGGCTCCCTGACAGTCCTCTGGCTCTGAAACGTTGTGTTCATAACTCTGATGTAACTTGTTGACTGTTCATACTGTAGCTAATATTTGTTAACAGAAGACGCTTTGAGTTTATGTTTGTTTTTAGATGTTTATCACTCACATCATTCTTGGCTTTTTAAAAGAATTTCCTGGAAAAACACAAAATTCATTAAATGTTTTACAAATCGACATTTGATTAAAGTGAGTGTTATTTGTCTGGAATACTGGAATAACGATAACAATGATTCCTAAATAACAATCGAGCGCTAAACATCCAAACTATTCAGGACTTGATCTCAGAAGTATGCAACACAGTAAGAAAAATAGATTTAATATATATCTAAAAATATCTTAAAACGTCAAAAAAGATCACCTGATCAGCATGTCGAGAAGGGTCGATTCACCGGTGTCTGAAAAGTCATGTGATAGTAGGAGAATGAAGGGTGATGTGGGGTTATTGTAAACGTTCAGGATTATCATGATGTTGCATGATGATTATCATATCCATTTAATGAGATGTTATGGTTCAATTATTGAGAAACATTATGTGTTCATTATGTGTGTATTACCATGTGTATAGTCATTGGGGTATAGAATGCCAAGTATATCATATGTCTGGAGAAGCACTCAGTCTCAAAGGTATAGAGGACTAACTAGACTAGAGAGCACTAACTAGGCTATAGAGGACTAACTAGAGGACTAACTAGACTAGAGAGCACTAACTCGACTCACCTCGGTCCAGCAGTCCGAGGCCCAGAAGCAGCAGACAGAACCAGCTCTTCATCCTGACACCTGGTGCTCCTTCAGACGCTGACAAGGAGGAGACGGTAAAGAGGAGGTGCACAGGAAGAGGTGAAGGAGGAGGAGGAGAGGAGGAGAAGAGGAGGAGAGCGAGACGTGGAGGCAGCAGAGTGTCTCTCCCAGCGTCCAGACAGACAGACTCGGCTCAGAGCTCAGAGCTCCTCTTTGTCAACAAGTCCACAAAGACCCTTTCTCCTCCTCCTCCTCCTCAGTCACACATCTGGAACAATCCCAGGGGCCCCTCCTCAGACAGCACCTCCTCCTCTCACGGAGGTCACCCTCCTCCCATAGCACCTCCTCATTATCGCATTATGTACCTCATTATGTACCTCCTCTCGTATCACCTCCTCCTCATCCTCCTCCCCCTCCTCCTCCTCCTCACCAGACAGCACCTCCCCCTCACACAACACATCCGCATCAAATATCAACTCCTCAACCCCCAGCACCTCCCCAGAGTTCCTCTCCCTCCCATAGCCCTGCTATATAAGTGTTGTGTGTTGGGTGCCAGTGTGTTATAAGGCCATTAAAGACAGTGGTAGTAGTGTGAGGGTGGACCCGTCTCTGGGTGGCACCCGGTGGTACCCGGGCTGGACGGCCTGCTGGGATAATAAAGCTCCCTGTGTCTCCATGTGCCCCCGCTCCCCTAAACCCCCCACCCCCTCTCTGTGTACACATGAACTGAACCACAACAAACCTCTTCGATATGAACTGGACAGGACCAAACCAAAGCCCCCGCCCCCCAACCCCCTTAACGAGATATGAACTGGACCCCCCCGCCCTCTAACGAGATTTGAAGTGGACCAAACCAAACATGATGGAAACACTTAACAATGTATGTCTGCATGTGACTTCAAACTCCAAATAATAAGTTATCATGTATACAGAACAGACGCGCATAATGCTTAATAAAACATGCAACTTTCTCTTTGGCATTAAATGAAATGTTAGGCAAAAGTTACATTCATCTATCTATATAATATTTTTTTTAATAAGTCTATTTTTTTAATAAGCCAATTGTGAAAGTTGTACTTATTGTTTTAGAGCTAATTGTACCAGAACTTCCCTCAAATGTTTAGATTACATACATAATATCAGTAACATCTATAGTATAGTATAGTAATAAAATATTCGCAAATATATAGTTGAAGTTCTTTTATTACCTTACGGTACCTTACACCACATTCTGAGAATGTTCCTTTAGAACAGTCAGAGTTCTATATTGTTCGTCAATATGTACATTTTAGATAGAATACAAATTTTTGAAATAGAATCCTGCAACAGACGCTTGTAAGCATAAACGTTTCACGTTAAAGCGGTTAAAGAGGTTATGTAAAATAACAAGAGGTACCTAAATAACAACAGGAACCGAAGTGGCAACAGGATTTGATCAAAGCGAGGCCAGAGTTCAAGGACAACAGGGTTAAGGTCTGCTATCAGGGTTAAAGGTCAGACATCGGGACAGTGGTCTGTATGGCCGTCGCTGGTCTCGTGTTGAGCTTTCGACATCCTGCTGATGATCTCAGCTGAGAGCAAGGAGGAGCTCCCGGATTTCTCCTCAAACCAGGAGTCCAGAGCTCGCTTCCCGTCAAAGCTGGCGACCGGAGGCCCGTTGACGGCCAGAGTGAGCAGGTCATTCATCTGCTCCAGACCCAGCCTGGAGCGACTGTTGGGGTACATCTTCTGCAGGGAACCTCTGCCTTTATCACAGCAGGCCGTGGACGTAGGCAAAACCTGCACGAGCTGTGCGATCCGACACAAAAGCGGAAAGCGTAGCTTGTGCTTGCAGATGTGACCAAGAAGCTCTTTGGAGCCAATGCTGCAGAAGTCTGCTTTCAGATTCCTCCACTCTACCAGCAGGTTGCCCTGGGCCTCTGCTTTGGCCTGGCCTTCACAGCTGACCGATGGAATGGACTCCAGATGTTCGAATATGAAAAGGATCTCCTCGTCCCCGTAAGTGTGGAGGTCCTCGGTGGTCTGAGGCCAGGTGGAGAGGTCCAGCACCCTGCAGGCTTTGGCCAGAGGACTGCTCAGGGAGTCCAGTCTCTGAGACAAGATGCCCTGGCTTCTCTGGCAGATCTTCTCCCGAATGGACTGAAACTTGGACTCTGCAACACACAGGTTTTTAAGGGCAACGCCGTTGAAACTTTCACGGAAACTATCTTCAAACTCCTGGAGATATTCCCCAGGACAGTCTACGAGCCGGCCGATCTCCACGATGGACTCCTCTATTCTGTCGTGGACCTGTGACACCAGGAGGTAGTCACCCTGGAAGGTGAACGCCAATCGTGACAGAACGGCGATGATGTCGAGGAGGAAATAGATGAGCTTTACCGACTTGTAGTCCAGCAGGAAGTGGAGGAGGGTGAGGGCGACGGCTGCAGCATCGGCCTTTTGAGTCTGGCAGCTGACCTCCTTCAGGTGACCCACTACCTCCAGGTAGTCCTTGATGAGCGCGTTGAGGACGTTCGGTTCCCCGATGATCCAACGCACGGCTCGGATATCTCCCAGGAACTCCGTCTCCTCCGACAGCGTGGGCGCCGTCAAGCGGAGCGCCGCCATCATGCGAGGGGAGTAGCGGTAGAATCCAAGGAGCTGCTTCAGGTTGCCCTCCAGCTCCTCCAGGCAGGACAGCTCCTCACCACTGATGACATCCAACACCTCCAGATGAGGCCGGTGGATCATGACGGGAAGGGAGAGGAGCCACGGGAGAATCTTCTGGAGCGCAATGAACAGACCGCCTCGCAGGCCTGCAGACATGGTGGCACAATCCATCCCCACGCCGACCACCAGCAGATCCTGAAACCGAAGGCCCAAGACACAAAACGCCCGGTCGATGGCTTGGATGTAGCATTCGACGCTGGCCTGGCTCAGCTTCTGCAGCGAGAGGAACTCCGTGGTGGGGGAGCCGGCGTTCGTAGTGAACTGGACGTAGAATGCCACCGTGTCTGGAAAGACATCCTCGTTCTGAGAGTCCATGAGGACGCTGAGGAACGGAGACAAGTGCACCTTCTCAGCCAGGTCTTCCTTTAACGTGCGGGCGATGTGATGAACGAGGATCTGACAATCTCCCTCGTTCAGGTACTGGTCCACCACCTTCAGGTCGCACCTCCTCAGCAGCTCCGCCAGCGGCCGGAGGTCCGAGAAGGGCCGGCCCTCGACGGCCAAGTGGTACGCCGCGTTGAAGAGCACCGTCATGTTGCGGCACATCTCCTCCGTCTTCTCGGGGTGCATGCGCAGCTTGTACAGCTGCAGACACTTCTTGTGCAGGTTGCTCTGGCTGTGCAGCTTGATGGTGTGGATCTTGAACTGCTTGGAGCCCATGATGAAGGCGGAGGTGCGCGCCGACTGCGCCGTGTACTGCCGGCACACGTGGCACCACATCTCATTGAGGGTCGGCGAGTAGCGCAGGAACCAGAACTTGCGCAGCCACTCCTGCTTGAAGCGGCGGATGCGACGAGCCGCTCCGGGGCCCAGCAGTCTGGAGGAGGGGTCGTCGGCCAACACCACGGGGTCGGCGGCGATAGACTCGTCGGCAGAATCCAGATCCTGGTCGTCCAGAACCATCTGGGTGGGGGTCATCCGGTCCATATCTAGACACGGTTACGGTTAAAGGTTAGCTCTGATGGGCAGGTGGCTCCTCATCTACACATAGCAATAGTTCTTCCCAATAGTGGGAGGAGCACAGGGTTAGTGTTAGCCCTTGAGTTAGTTACTTTTACAAGTTTAAGTCAACTTCTTTGTATTATATTAGATAGACTTGTTAAGTTATATACCGTTATATATATATATATTATTGTATTTATATTTTTGTTAGGGTTAGATGAATGGGTTAGGGCTTCAGAAGGTCACGACCTTACCACACAAGTCTTCTATTGGTCCCTGCTCTGGGTTTGGGTCCGACCTCTGCCCTCTGAGCTGGTGAAGCTCCGCCTCCAACTGGTGGATCCTGAGCCTCAGTTTGACACAGTTGGGGCATGAAGAGGTGGAGGCCTGCTCCTCCTGAACCACCTCCTCCACCTTCACAGGTCGCAGGTCGACGCCCTCGCCAGACAAACGCCTCCGTTTGCAGAGTCTGAGGGGCGGAGGACTCGGGGGAAGAGCTTTGACTCCGTCCCTGCAGGTGGAGTCGCTCTTTGTCTTGTGAGCAGCAGAAGGTGGAGGTTCATCGTCTGGAGGGCGTCCAGCGCACCGCCCACCCGGTCTCCACCCGCCAGACCCTGAAACACAAGAGCAGGACGACACCTGATCCAGCAGGGAACCTGGGGAACAACACCGGGTGGTGCCATGGCATGATGGAGCAGGTAGAGGTTGGAGGCCAACTTGCTCGAGTACATCCTGGATGGAACCCAGAACCTTTCAGCTGGGAGTCGAACACCGTCCCTACTGCTAGCCACATGACCCCCACACATCGACCAACCGGGAGAGGACTGTGGATCCCAGGTACGCTCACCTGTGTGCAGGTTGCAGTCGATGCTAAGCTCCGACAGGCTGTGCAGACGTGCGATGTAGTCGTCTCCGTACCAGACTCTCAGCCGGTCGCCGGGCAAGAGCTGCCGACTGGCGCTGAAGTAGAGCCATGTCCCGCGCTGGAAAGCCGTCAGGTTCCTCTCCGCCTCCGCAGACGAGATTCGCACATACCTGTTGAAGGACAACAGGTTCTAACCTCTGACCTCTGACCTATAACCCGGGGACTCCCCAGGCTGGGGAGCACCGCTCTAACCCCTCCGGGAGGGAACCGCGACACATCCTCATAATTACAGTACGCAGGTCTAAACTGAAGGAACATAATCACAGAAGGGAATGGAAGGCTTTCAGCAACACTTAGACAGAATGCAGAATACCTCATCCAGTTAGCTTTGGTGTCGTCGCTGCCATCGATGGACTGATACGTGTTGTTGACACCGACGATCTACACAGAGATGCAAACAACACAACACATATCTGGACTTGATTATAATTTTTTACATATTTACACATTAATTCAGGCTCTCAGGCATGGAGAATGAATATGAATTGTGGATATTTAAATAGTTTTGAATGGTTTTAGGACTGCAATTTGGATCTCGGATTGTTTTCAGCCTCACTTTGGATTAAAGCGTTGACAAAACTAAATGTACACTAATGTGTCATATTGATCCTAATGAATAATAATGGTGATATCTCCATCGTACTTCATGAAGTACTTACGATCCAGGAGTAAGAGGAGGAGTTCTCCTTGGAGAGCAGCTCCCCCTCGTAGGGTCCGAACACGGCTCCCTGGGGGATGCTGTGACCCCCGCACCTGACCTCCACCTCCCCCTCCTCCCTGACCACCCGCAGGCCGGAGGGGGCCGACAGCGCCGCTCTGCTGGCCGAGCCCGGGGCCACGGGGGTGTCCGGAATGAAGAGGGTGGGTCCGTGGGCGGGGCAGCGGGTGAGGAAGGGCTGATGACACGTCTGACACTCTGGGGGTCACAGAGAGGTCACCGTCACTCAGTGTTCAGCATAACATACGATAACTCTGTTTAACAGCAGCAGAAGAAATTAAAAACACGTTTACTTCAGAATCTGCAAATAAATTTCGACAGTATGTTGACCCGGAGTCAAAGTATTTTTTTATTCTGCTTCCAGTATGCAGGATTTAAAATGTATTACTACAGTATATATACTACAGTATATTTATCCTACTGCATACCGTTGAGCTGTATGCCTCCTGCTTATTATTACTCCGTTTGCAAGCAAAGATTAGCTAACGGTGTGTCAGGAAGAAATTGGACAGATTTATAAAAAGTTAGAAAATCTGAAATGTTCCCAGAGGAAAGCGTCCTAACTCACCCCAGAGGTCAGAGGGGTCACTCATGGCCTCATGCTGGTCTGATGAGACTGGTCAGGAGCTGCAGTTGCCAACAGAATCAACATAATTTAATTAGATTTCTTCAACAAGAATATAACATTATTATTATTGGTATTCTTATTATTATTGGTATTCTCATTATTGTTATTATTATTGGTATTCTCATTATTGTTGTTATTATTATTGGTATTCTCATTATTGTTATTATGATTGTTATTATTAGTTATTATTATTATAAGACAACCACCACGTCATGAAGCTGTCTGGGTCACGTGGGCGTCGGTGGGCGTGTCCTCAGACGCGTCGCTGGAAACGAGGTTTTGGTTTTTTTCAGCTCAAACTCAAAACGCTTCAGTTCGTCTGTTTGATCAGCGCCGCTAACACGTGACCTCCATTTATACACGAGAATAACAAATAAGACTTTATATTAAAACACTGGAGGTCAATAAAGACTTAGAACATAAGATCATTATATTAAATATAGAACTTAGAACGTCCAGTAAGCACAGACGGATCTCAGGGGCCAGCAGTGGCACCGCGTCTCCTGGTCCCTCCTCCTCGGGTCCCCCGTCCCCCCGGGGGGACGGGGGACCCGAGGAGGAGAAGGACCAGGAGGACCAGGAGGAGAAGGACTCACCTGGGGGCCCCTCCAGCCGTGTCCCGGACCCCTGCAGCAGCCGCCCCCTCCCCTCCCCCCCCCCCCACCCACACACACACACACACACAGTCCGGATCAGCTGGCCCCCGGGCCCCTGGAGGAGGCCGGCTTAGGAGCCATGTGCCGCGACTCGCTCGCTCCCCTGCCGCTCCTGGACCGCCATCTTCCGCAGGAAATGACGGAGAAACGGAAGAAAGCGTGGCGCCGAGGCCCCCCACCCCCACCACCATCATCATCATCACCACCACCGAGGGGCCCACCACCACCGACCACCTTATAAATACAGAAACATAGAAATATAGAAATATACAGGAGAGACACGTCGCTTTTCACAATTTATTAACAAAATGGTAAAATAAATAAATACAAATTGATCAAATGCTCCTAATATGAACGGCTCCCCATGTCCCAGACAGTATTTCCTAAACACTGCATACAAAGAGTTCATCACAGAAGAGGCTCAATACAGAGGTATTATTCCACCGGACCAGTCACAATGTCAGGCCAACAGAAGACACGTCTTGAACAGAAATAAGTCAAAAAATAAAACACATTCCTTTCAAAAAAAATCATGAAAAAAATACAAACAATTATACAAATATTCATACTGTGTAATTAACAATTTACACATTAGTCAGCACACCACGGTGAACTTTTTCTTTATTCATTGCGCTACAATGCATCTTACCAAATGGAAGATTAAAAACCAAAACTAAACCAAAAAAAAAAAAAATAAAGACTCTTTTTGCACTCAACCCCCCAAAAGGAACCAGCAATGAGACGTACCGAGCTGAATGAGAAGCTGAGACCTGGGCAAAGGTCTTGAGGGTTAAGGAGAAGGTCTGGCGGGTTAGGAGACGGTCGGGTCTGGCGGGTTAGGAGAGGGTCTTAAGGGTTTAGTAGAAGGTCTGACGGGCTAGGAGAGGGTGTTAATGGCTAGGAGAAGGTCTTATGGGTTAGGAGTAGAGTTTTAAGGGTTAGGAGTAGGGTTCTATGGGTTAAGAAGGTTCTAAGGGAGAGGAGGGTTTGAGGGGTGAGGAGGGTTTCAGGGTAAGGAGGGTTCTAAGGATGAGAAGGGTTCTAAGGGTGAGGTGGGTTCTAGGGGTTGGGAGGGTTCGAGGGCTTGGGAGGTCTTTAAGGGTGTGAGGGAGGGCTCCAAGGGTGAGGAGAGATATGTCATGTCTAACAATACTAGAAGGCCACAATCATGACTTGAGGGATTATTTTAACTAATAAATGGCGAAGTTACAAGATGCTTCCAGAAAGATGGAGTAGGAACAGGAAGGGGTTTTTAACATTTTGTTTTTATGCATAAAAGATTTGAGCTCCCTCTACCTCCAGGAGACGTGCGAGTAGCTGGGGTCGGGGTGATCTGGCCGGCTGCAGGGCTGTGGTTAGACCCTCCACTCAGACAGCGCTCTATCGCTCTGTCCGGCTGATATGCATCACAAACACAGAGGCTTCCAACACACCGGGCGACTCTTTGGCTATATCAGACTCACATCCCGTCTCCTTTCTGTCTAGAACTACATCAGATCGCTCCTCGCGGCTGGAATATAGCAACACTGCTGCATCGGAGAGCGTTTGCAGAGTCTCCTGTCCCCTTCGTGACGACTTTACAAAACATGAAAAACGAAGATAAAGCATAATGCATATTCAACCGCTTCCACAAATGTATAAAAACTTGCATAAGAAGGCATGCGTTCTATTGGACTGAGAATACAGAAATTCTAGTTGGATTCAAACTCCCATTTGTTTTTACAAATGGTTGGCAACCCGAGGGAATGCCCACAGGAGGGAACGCCCACCCAAAGGGGCCGAGGGGGGGCACTCTGGACTTGTATACGGAGGCAAAATAGAGAAGACATATCTATATATATATCTATATGTATAGATATATATATATATATATATATATATATATATACATATATATATATATATATATATATATATATACACACACACACACACACACACACACATACATACAGACACACACACACACATATACATACAAAGCCAAATCCGAGACAATAATACTGGGCAAAGAAAAAGTGCTGCAGCAAAATAAAAGCACTGAGATGACTCCTGACTCGATGAGTGGCCGATATTTAGTTTACCAAAGTCTAATTAAAATGGTAAGGCAACAACACTGTGTGGT
Organism: Coryphaenoides rupestris; assembly: GCA_002895965.2. Taxonomy (NCBI): domain Eukaryota; kingdom Metazoa; phylum Chordata; class Actinopteri; order Gadiformes; family Macrouridae; genus Coryphaenoides; species Coryphaenoides rupestris. Next base: position 10,985 of record PIJE02002612.1, read on the forward strand.
TGAACTGGTCAGAGGGCGTGGCCAAGAGGAGGAGGGGCTAGCCTGGGGGCAGGGTCAAGAGGAGGAGGGGCTAGCCTGGGGGTGAGGTGGGACCATAGAAGAGGAGGAGCTAGCCCGGGGGCGTGGTGGGGTCATACAGGAGGAGGAGCTAGCCCAGGGGCATGTCATAGAGGAGGAGGAGCTCACCTGGGGATGTGGTGGGGTCATACAGGGGGAGGAGCTAGCCCAGGGGCATGGTCATAGAGGAGGAGGGGCTAGCCTGGGGGCGTGGTCATAGAGAAGGAGGAGGGGCTAGCCTGGGGGGATGTCATAGAGAAGGAGGAGGGGCTAGCCTGGGGGCATGGTCATAGAGAAGGAGGAGGGTCTAGCCCGGGGGGCGTGGTCATAGAGAAGGAGGAGGGTCTAGCCCGGGGGGCGTGGTGGGTCCTAGTCACAGTGTTTGATCTGCCGTGTGAGGAAGGCACTGGGGTACCTACGGAGGGCGGGACGAGGGGAGGGAATGTTGTCGTGTACGGGCCCATGCCAGCATCACACCCTTAACATTTCATTTGTCTGCAATATTTAGGAGAAAATTATTATTAAGACATTTAAATCCACGCTAGATAAAATAAAAGAAAGCAAACATTACAAAAAAAAAGATGGAATGGAAAAATCTGCTAATATCCCGGCAGTAATTCCTTTCAGAAATGTACTTTACATTGACTGTACGGGAACCCGGAGCAGGATGAGCAGGAGGAGATATAAAAGACTAACGGGACGTTAGATATAAAAGACTAACGGGACCTTCTGAGTGCTGCTGTGACGTGATATGAAGAGATCACATGGGACGCATTTACCAGCCATCGAAAATAACCCACAATTCATCTCGAAAATCTAAGGAAAGGAAAAAGGGAAACATATATAAAAGGAATAAGGAGAAAGTAACAAAAGAACTCAATTAAAGTCATCCAATTCTGGCCCATTTATCTTTTGCATTTCACTTTTTGATCAAAAGTAAAAGTTGAGGGGGGATTAATACCTTAAATATCAATTTTTTTAATGAAACTGCTGAATTTCCCAGAGTGCATTGCATCGCAAGGCACCATCAGTAGAGCAGGATCCTAGTCACACCACCTGTACGTACCAGTCATACCACCAGTACGTACCAGTACGTACCAGTCATACCACCAGTACGTACCAGTCATACCACCTGTACGTACCAGTCATACCACCAGTACGTACCAGTCATACCACCTGTACGTACCAGTCATACCACCTGTACGTACCAGTCATACCACCTGTACGTACCAGTCATACCACCTGTACGTACCAGTCATACCACCAGTACGTACCAGTCATACCACCAGTACGTACCAGTCATACCACCTGTACGTACCAGTCATACCACCTGTACGTACCAGTCATACCACCAGTACGTACCAGTCATACCACCTGTACATACCAGTCATACCACCTGTACGTACCAGTCATACCACCAGTATGTACCAGTCATACCACCTGTACGTACCAGTCATACCACCAGTAATGCAGTAGACGTGATCAGTTTAACTTAACTGATTCAGCCTCCCGTGCAAGTCAGTTCTGTCTCCACCACACAAAGATGATCGAAGAGGGGGGGGGGTCGGGGGGGGGTCTAACCGGGGGTTGGGTGGGGGGGGGCGGCGGTCTAACCAGGGGTAAACATCTACCTAACGACCCTCACACAGACGGGCACATCCCCTTCTAGAAAAATATTGGCAATGTAGGGTTGGGAGTCACATGACAACAGAGAGGTGCATACTTGGTTCACTTCCTCATCAACATACAAAAGGCTCTTTAGCACTTGTTTGTAATATAAGCTTGTGCTTTAATCTCCAGATGTGTGGTTTTATTATATATAGATATATATATAGTATATATATATATATATATATATATATATATATATATATACATATATATGTATATAAGTGAGTGATGTCTGGGTTCTCAGACGGTAGAATCATTATCCCATCACGTGAACAACTCAATACAGTTGGTCATCTCCCGCTGGATGTCGATGCATTGGATTTTGGCAGTTCAGAATTTAACAAAAACGTATGCGAAGACAAAGATTACCGCTTGTAAAGAGGATTCCTTTGTATTAACAACGCCAGTCCAACAGGCTCGGGAACAAAAAGCACTTATTCTGAAAACTAGGAAGACCTGAATATGTTTTCCTTTAAAAAGAAACACAGCCCAGAAATTGTTTTGTGTTGTCATTGCAATATTGCAATTTCACATTTAGTGCTCACAGTTGACACACTTGACTCACAAATGAAACTCAATCACTACACTTGACCAACACCACTGAAAACAACTGTTAGGCTAACACTCCACATGGACACAATCCTGCCCTCAGTAACTCAGCATCTAGGAACAAGGACCCAGCCTCTAGAACCAAGAACCTGGGCCTCTAGGACCTAGGAGTCTGCCTCTAGGAACCAGTCGCTAGATCCAAGTACCTGGGCCTCTAGGACCTAGGACGCAGCCTCTAGAACCAATAACCCGGGCCTCTAGGACCTATGACTCGGCCTCTAGGAACCAGCCGCTAGAACCAAGGACCAAGCTTCTAGGACACAAGGACCCAGCCTCCAAGACTCTAGGAGCCAAGGACCAAGCCTCTAGGAAGCAAGGACCCAGAGTCTAGGAGGCAAGGACCAAGCCTCTAGGACGCAAGGACCCAGCCTCTAGGACGCAAGGACCCAGCCTCTAGGAAGCAAGGACCCAGCCTCTAGGAAGCAAGGACCCAGCCTCTAGGAGGCAAGGACCAAGCCTCTAGGACCCAGCCTCTAGGAGGCAAGGACCAAGCCTCCAGGACGCAAGGACCAAGCCTCTAGGACGCAAGGACCCAGCCACTAGGAGGCAAGGACCCAGGCCACTAGGACACGAGGACCTGGCCACTAGGACACGAGGACCTGGCCTCTATGACACTAGAACTGAGCCTGTAGGACACTAGGACCCAGCTGCTAGGACACTAGGACTTAGCCTCTAGGACATTAGGGCCAAGGTAACTTGGTGCCTGCTTCTGCCTGAGCTGATGTGTGAGGGCTCATGGGTAGTGGGTCACATTATTCAGGAGACGGTTGGCTGTTGCCGGTTGTTGTTGGGGCAGAACTAAACCCTGAAAGGAATACTGCTGCTTGAGAGCCTCAGAACACCAGCTTCTCTCTGGCCGGGGCTCCGGGGAGTGCAGGAGCAGAGCTGAGGGTTTAGACCTTTAGACCGACACCACCAGAACCTGGTTGGAACCTCATCCCATTGACCCTTGACCTGTGTGGACGCGGTCTGTCAGACAGCGCTATAGGGCTGCTAGAGCAGGCACAGACTGGTGTGATTCCCTTCCCACCTCCACTACTAGTTGGCATGACGACCCTTTGAGTGGCGGTTGAGCGTGGAGCGTAGCTACATGAACCCACAGCCATGTAGCCCGGCCTGTATATCTACCATTGACACAGTCTGACAATACGATGCAAACAAACAACATTTATACACATTGGCAACTTCAGGGCACCGTCGGGTGCAAGCAGAACGTCTTCTTTTATATAGGGTCTGGAAAAAAGCGTTACTTTTTATCGTCCAGAGTACTGAGGGGGTCTGGCCGAGGGTGCAGGCAGGGGGCTGAGGTTTTGCTGTTGTTGCTGTCGGTCACCTCACCCTCACCCTCCACCGCCGCTACCTCGGGGCCCCTGGGGGCCGCCGGCTGGCCCTCGGGGCAGGGAGCCGAGCTGGCCTCGTGGCTCAGCGACTCAGCAGTACCGTTGGTGGTGGCCGCCCCCTCCGAGCTGGCCACAAGGGTGCCTGATTTGGTCTCTACCGGGGCTCCCTCAGGCACCTCTGTACTCTCCTCCTCAGGGCCCACCGGGCTGGCGGCTGCTGGGTTGGACTCAGCCGTCTCTCGGTGTATCTGAGAGGTGGCGTCCCGAGCGTCGTCCTGCTCCTCGCCTCTCGCCTCCTCAGCTGGGCATCGTGTTGCTGCAGACCCAGCCTTGTCCTCAACCGTGAGAACCTCGACCGCAGCAGCCTCCGTGGCGGGGACACCAACATCAGTTTCTACCAGAGGCTGGTTCTCACTGGTGGGGACCTGCGCAGTGGGGACCTCTGTGGTGGGGATCTGCGTACTAGGGACCTCTGCCACGAGGACCTGCGCAATAGGGACCTGTGCAGTGGAGACCTCAACCGTGAGGATTTCTGCAGTAGGGACCTGCGCAACGGGGACCTGCGAGACGGTGACCTGCGCGACGGGGACCTGTGCGGTGAGGACCTGCGCGGTGAGGACCTGCGCGGTGAGGACCTGCGCGGTGAGGACCTGCGCGGTGAGGACCTGCGCAGTGAGGACCTGCGCGGAGGGAACCAGCACAGAGGGAACCTGCACGGTGGGGACCTGCACAGAGGGGACCTGCGTGGTGGGGACCTGCACAGAGGGGACCTGCGTGGTGGGGACCTGCACAGAGGGGACCTGCGTGGTGGGGACCTGCACAGAGGGGACCTGCGCGGTGGGGACACTGGCATCGGTCTCTAGAAGAGCCTGGTTGAAGTTAAAGGCTTGGATGAGACGGATCAGGTGCTTGACCTTCTCCAGGGAGTGCTGCATCTCCTTCTGACGAGCCAAGATGTTGTTTTTGGTCTCCATGCATTTCTAATGATGGGAGAAAGAAATTTAGATTTAAAAATACTAATCTCTCTGTAGTTATCCAGCAAGCACATAGGATTGAAACATTCAACTGTTAGTTTTAGTTACTGTTACAGGATGTTACACGACTTAGTGTTGGTAATGTGATGTAGTTATTGCGTGTTTAAATATCCACGTGTATATATATATATATATATATTATGTATGTATAAAGTGCATAATATCATATTGGTTACTGTGATGGAGTTGCTGAGCTGCTTGACTCTCTGCTCCAGCTGGTCTCTCTCCATCTTCAGCTCAGAACTCCATTTCATCAGCTTCTGTTTCTCTTCCTCTTTAGCTGCAACACATCACGGTAACCATGACCACCACATCACGGTAACCATGACCACCACATCACGGTAACCGTGACCACCACATCACGGTAGCCATGACCACCACATCACGGTAGTCATGACCACCACATCACGGTAACCATGACCACCAACCTCATTAGCTGCAGTGAAACACACAATACCATCACTATGACAACCACAGCATCTTGAGCTGCAACACATTAGTTACTATGGCAACCGATACAGTGAAACACACGTCACTACAGCAACCAGTGCAGTGAAACGCACATCACCGTCACTACGGCAACCTGTTCAGTGAAACACACACAAGTCACTACGGCAACCAGTGCAGTGAAACGCACATCACCGTCACTACGGCAACCAGTGCAGTGAAACGCACATCACCGTCACTATGGCAACCAGTGCAGTGAAACGCACACCACCGTCACTACGGCAACCAGTGCAGTGAAACACACACAAGTCACTACGGCAACCAGTGCAGTGAAACGCACATCACCGTCACTACGGCAACCAGTGCAGTGAAACGCACACCACCGTCACTACGGCAACCAGTGCAGTGAAACACCCACCTTCCTTGTAAGCGATGTAGGAGTGGACGATGGCTAGGGTGCCGGGCCATGGGATCGCCTCTTCCTTTTTCAAGATCTGCAAGGGAAGGTTTGCGTTGTCATGGTGACTGGGGGAGTGGCTGCACCGCCCAGAAGAGACAACAGGGAGGACAGGAAATGGACTGGATGGTTTATGGGATGTCTTATATTTAACAGAATGACATGAACATCAAGTGAACGCTTACAAAGGAATGAACAGTCCTACAGTTAGGGCTTCTCTGGCCTTCAGTTCTCTGCTCCGCTGCAGTTACCTGATCTTGACATTTGGGACAGATCCACATGCCTTTAGGAATGGTTTTCAGCGCGGGGTCCAGGCAGTCGAGGTGGTAAACACGCGAGCATGTGTCACACATGAGCAACTGCCCACTGCGTCTGCACACAGTGCAGAAGTCCTCATGGATGTCTCCCTGTGAGGAACAATCGCACCCATCAGTTCCCCCTGCTACAACACTGTGGGTGGAGCCACCGGCACTATGGGTGGAGCCACCAGCACTGTGGGTGGAGCCGCCCCACACTGCGGACGGAGCCACCGACACTGTGGGTGGAGCCAACGGCACTGTGGGTGGCGCCACCGGCACTATGGGCAAAGCCACCTCACACTGTGGGTGGAGCCGCCCCACACTGTGGATGGAGCCACTGGCACTGTGGATGGAGCCACCGGCAATGTGGATGGAGCCACCGGCACTGTGGGTGGAGCCACACGACACTGTGGGTGGAGCCATTCGACAATGAGGCTGGAGCCACAAAAACTGTGTACTGACCCACCGGCACTATAGGCAAAGCCACCTCACACTGTGGGTGGAGCCACATGGTACAGTGGGCGGAGCTACCCGACACTGTGGGTGGGGCCACATTACACTACGGGCATGGCAATCCAACAATGTGCGTTGAGCCACACCACATAATGGCTGTCAATCCAACAATGTGGGCGGGGCCACACAACACAGTGGGCGGGAAAGGGGGTGGGGGGGGGGGGGGGGGGGAGGCACTAAACTTTCCTGGCCTGCTTTTGAAACCTGCTGTCAATCATTCTCAGGGTGATGACACATTCAGACACATCTAAACTGACCTACTGACATTCTGACTGTTCACTTTGTAAGGTTGAACCAAACTGGAAATAAACTGATGATTGATGGCTTTCTGATGGACACAACAGATCGAATGGATGTGGTGTGTGGAGGTATCGGGGTTACCGGCCAATAGGGCTGCGTATGCTAAATGATAGACAGGGTTACCGGCCAATAGGGCTGCGTGTGCTAAATGATAAGATGGGGTTACCGGCCAATAGGACTGCGTGTGACGGGTTTTGAACCCCTCCGATTGGTTAAAATTAGTCGGGAAAAGGGGAATTTAAGGCCCAGACTGTGGGGGGGGGGGGGGGGGCGTCGTCTCCCCCCCCAGCTGTTACTTACATCCCCGGAGGCGGGGCTAGGCAGGGGGAGGAGGAGGGTGTGGGCTGGGGGGGCGGGGGAGGGCCGTTCGGGGGTGGCGCTCGAGGGGGGAGTCGGGGTGAGGCCGCACGGCTCCGGCGCGCCGCTGTGTTTGGGCGGGCGACCTGGGTGAAATGAGACAAGACGACACAGACGGAAAAACAAAGAAAGAAAAAAGAAATATTGGAGAGGGGGGGGGGGGGGAGGGGGGGGGGGGGTAACAGAAAAGAAAACGCGTGGAATGACATACCTTGATAAGGAGTCTTCGTTGGCTAGCGGGAGAGAGGGGAGCGGTATAGAGCCTTGTTAGTCACACACACATGGGAGCCAGGTTAGCTACAGAGGCTAAGCTCTGGGTTAGCTACAGAGGCTAGCTGCTGGGTTAGCTAGAGGCTAGCTCTGGGTTAGATACAGAGGCTAGCTCTGGGTTAGCTTATAGACTTGCTCTGGGTTAGCTTATAGACTAGCTGTGGGTTAGCTATAGAGAGGCTAGCGTGGGTTAGCTGAATGTTACATAGCAGACTAGCTTCACGTTAGTTAATTGGGACACAGCAGACTAGCTTCACGGTTAGCTAATTGGGACACAGCAGACTAGCTTCACGTTAGCTAATTGGGACACAGCAGACTAGCTTCACGTTAGCTCATTGGGACACAGCAGACTTAGCTTCATGTTAGCTAATTGGGACACAGAAGACTAGCTTCACGTTAGCTAATTGGGGTAAAGCAGACTAGCTTCACGTTAGCTAATTGGGGTAAAGCAGACTAGCTTCATGTTAGCTAATTGGGACACAGCAGACTAGCTTCACGTTAGCTAATTGGGGTAAAGCAGACTAGCTTCATGTTAGCTAATTGGACACAGCAGACTAGCTTCACGTTAGCTAATTGGGGTAAAGCAGACTAGCTTCATGTTAGCTAATTGGGACACAGAAGACTAGCTTCATGTTAGCTAATTGGGGACACAGCAGACTAGCTTCATGTTAGCTAATTGGGACACAGCAGACTAGCTTCACGTTAGCTCATTGGTACACAGCAGACTAGCTTCACGTTAGCTCATTGGTACACAGCAGACTAGCTTCACGTTAGCTCATTGGGACGCTGGCTCCATGCAAGCGGCAGAAGAGCTTAACAAACGTAACAAATAGACACACAAACGCACCGCTAGACACACACACACACCGCTAGATACACACACACCACTACCCACACACACACACACCACATATCCGCTGGATACCCCAATATAACATTTAATGGCAATTACCAATATTACTACACTACAAGCTAATGTTTTGACAGTTCAACAGTGGTGCAGAGTAAGTAACATTTACTCAGGTACTGTACTCAAGTACAAATCAAAAGCTACTTTGCTTGAGTATTTCCATTTTCTACCGCTTTATACTTCTACTCCACTACATCTCGGAGGCTAATATTGTACTTTTTACTCTCCTACAACATATCTGACAGTTTTAGTTACTGGTTAAAAATCAACAAACAAATGATGATATTTTTGAGCCAGTCTGCATAATGAGTACTTCTCCCTTTGGGACTTAACAATAACAGAGGAGTGGTATTACTCAAGTTACTCCAGTAAAGGATGTGAGTGCTTCTTCCACCACTGTTGGTTCAGCATATGAACACAGCTGGACGGGACCAAGCCCTCAGGACCGAGGGTCAGAAACCTCTGGACACAGAACGCCTCCCAGTGGAACGCCCCCCGGTAGAGAGCGGCCCAGTAAACAGTAGCCCATGTCGGGACCCACAGTAACCGTAAGGCTCGGAAGAGTTGGCTGGAGCCCCGGGCCCCAGAAATTCACATTCTAAAAGGTCGAGCCAACAAGCCAAGCCGAAACAAGCTAAATGTGCAAAGGATGGAAAGGATTTTAAGTACAGAAAATGTCAGTATTGGAGTTATAAACACACCCAACGAGCCATTGGTGTGTTTGACAAGAAGATTAAATTAGGTCAGGTTGTTGTGAGTCCATACCTGTGGTTGTATCCACATTATCCATACCTGTAGCTCCAGTAGATTTGATACGCCAATACTTGGTACAGTATATCAATCTAGTAATTGTAGTTCTATTAGATCTACTATGCTCGTACTTGTAGTTCTAGAAGATAGTAATTGTAGTCATAATTAATCTAGTAGATAGTAATTGTAGTTCTTAGATCTAGTATGGCTGTAGTTCTGGTGGCTAGTACGTAGCTCAGTACCGACCTCGTTTCCTGGTTCCTTGATGCAGAGGGCTGTTCAGATAGCTCACTGCACTCCTCTTCCTCTGCATGGGAGAAAAACAACGAGGTCAACATAGAGAACAACACCTCCGGGTAAACATACATCACCCAGGATGAACAACATTGCCTGAAAGTAAACATCCCCTTCGAGTGCAAGTGAACCCAAAACCGTTTTTCGTTTTAAAAGTGGTAATATATCTTGTATGATCGTCAACAGTAATCTTTGGCCACTATTAATAAAATAAGACTAATAATAAATTAAGTAATTTAGAGGAAACGTGTAAGGTCCAACCAGTTTTAAATCCTCTGTTGCCATTTTTCACAAGACACAAGAAGTCTGACTCTCCTGTTAGAAGACAGTGTGAACAGTCTGTACCTCGGGTTCGAACACGGCTCCACTGTACACCGGGTTGGCCGTCGTTCTTCGCTTGCGCTCCTGTCTCCTGCTCTGGATCTCTGTCATGAAACACAAGGTGGGTGTGAGCACCGTAGTGCCGGGGGCCCATCAGAACCAGCCCTGGGCACCGGCCATCAGAACCAGTCCTGGGCACAGGCCATCAGAACCAGGCCTGGGCACCAGCCACATGCCCGTCCAACATGCACACCGCCGGGTGCATTAAAACATCTGGAGTGGTTGAATGGAAACACTGAGCTGCCCTGGAGCACACACTTACCTTCCAGATGGTCGTAGGTCACCAGCCCCAAAGACACCATGAAGGCAAGTTTCTAAATGAAATAAAAAATGAAACGTCGTATTATGCAGTGTACAGATTTCAACAGGCCGCGTCTGCAGGTGCCTGCATGCCACGTCTGAGATGCTGCTTCTGATCGGAGTCTTCAGCCACGTCTGGTGATATTTATCGGAAGGTGAAGGTGGTTGTACATCAACTAGTGGGTCATAGACCAACATGGAGCAGGACAGACCGAGCGGGCGAGCAGTTAGGCAGCAGCAGTAGCAGCAGTAGCAGCAGTAGTAGGAGGGTTAGCAGTATAGCGGTGCAAGGGTTGACCCTACGGGTGTCGTGGTCCCGGGGGGAGGAACCAGGCCGAGGCTACTGGTGCTCAGGTACCTGTGGATTATCCTCCCTCTTCTGTCGGGGAGGCGGGGACAGAGGCGGTGTGGAGACCACAGACTTCTGCTCTCGTCCTCCCACCAACTTAACAGTCTGGTGAGAGAGAGAGCCAGGAAGACAGAGAGAGAGAGAAAAGGAATAAACAGAGAAATAAAAAAAAATAATAATAATAATAATGTAAAGGAAAAGACAAGAAAGAGAGTAAACAGGAGGGAGGAGCCAGACCAGCAGAGCATGCTCAGTGTGCTGCAGCTCGTCGCCGTCCCTACCTTGGTACTGTCCAGGTTGCTGATGGGCTGCGTAGAGCTAGGAGGAGGCGGTGCCGGGCTGCCAATTGGTTGTGTGGAGCTCGGGGGCGGGGCGGGGTTGAGGCGTGTGCTGGTGGTGATAACGATGCCGGTCAGAGTGGCCGGGGTCGTCTGGCCGTTGAGGATGCGCAGCTGGTGGATGGGAGTCACGGAGGACGGCGCCATCTTTGCCGCCACCATCACGGGCCTCTGGAGCAGCTGGGGGGCGGCCATCATGGGGGGCGGGGCCGGAGCGATGGGCACGTTGGTGCACGGGACGGACTTAGGCCGGGCCTGGACAGTGACGACACGACAGTGTTCAGAGGGGACACCGGACACTCCAGTCCTACTGACAGTCACTGGGATAGCTTCATCTACAAGTCACTGGGATAGTTCCACTGCGCTAGCTTCATCTACAAGTCACTGGGATAGTTCCACTGGGCTAGCGTCATCTACAAGTCACTGGGATAGTTCCACTGGGCTAGCTTAATCTACAAGTCACTGGGATAGTTCCACTGGGCTAGCTTCATCTACAAGTCACTGGGATAGTTCCACTGGGCTAGCTTCATCTACAAGTCACTGGGATAGTTCCACTGGGCTAGCTTCATCTACAAGTCACTGGGATAGTTCCACTGGGCTAGCTTCATCTACAAGTCACTGGGATAGTTCCACTGGGCTAGCGTCATTTACAAGTCACTGGGATAGTTCCACTGGGCTAGCTTCATCTATAAGTCACTGGGATAGTTCCACTGGGCTAGCTTCATCTACAAGTCACTGAGCTAGCTTCATCTACAAGTCACTGAGCTAGCGTCATCTACAAGTCACTGAGCTAGCGTCATCTACAAGTTAATGGGACAGCTTAAAGGAGATATATTATACCACCAGCTGTGAGCGTGATTCTCACAAGTGGGAGTGTGCACCTAGAAGTATGCTGGATAGATAAGCCTACCAGCCTACCCAGTAGACTGTAGCAACTGGTAGGCTGATCTATCCACCATACATCTAGGTGGACACACACACTTGTGACGTCAAGTCGGGGCCCTTCCAACCGGTTATTGAAAGTGCTAGAGTGGCTAATCACGCTCACACCCGGTGGCAAAATAGGAGACCTTTAATCTACGAGTCACTGGGCTAGTGTGATCTACACGTCACTGGGGCAATTTAATCTACATGTCAAATGTGAGCATGGACTATGGCTGGTGATAACACTCGGGGGCTATAGCTATGAGAGCTCTTGCCATTAGAGATGATTAGAGCCATTAGATATTAGAGAAGAATAACACTTCAACGTTGTTATTTGAACATTAGTGGCTATTGATCAGACACTTGAAGGGGGTTCAAGCAGCGACACTAGACAAGCTACAGGCATCAAGCTCTTACAACACACGCACGCACACACACAGATCAGGAAGCTTGGGGTTAAGGGGAGAGGTAAGGTAAGCGGGGGCTGGGTGGGGGGGGGGCTTAAGGGTAGGGGTAAGCGGGAGGAGGGGTTATGGATAAGGCAGCGAGGTCAGGCCAATGGGAGAGTAGGGGGTCGACAGGGAACAGCAGAATTAAAACCAATAGCAGCAACAGAGGAAGCACACTAAGTGTTGGAGTGCTGGGGGGGGAGGCAGGCAGACGAGTTTACTGCCCTCTGCTGGAGAACCCCTGCCTCACAGTGGGGGCGGGGCACACAGTTAAGACTGGGTGGGTTTGGGGGGGCGGGTCTTACAGTGACGCACCTGTGGCTGTAAAGAGGGCCGAGGAGTCAGTCTAGGAGGAGGGACAAACTGAGGAACTTTGATTGGCTGGGCTGAGGACGAGTGGGTGGTAGCCTGCACCTAAGACAAATACACACATACTGTATGTGTGGACCACGTCAACATCTCTGGACCCATACTGTATGTGTGGACCACGTCAACATCTCTGGACCCATACTGTATGTGTGGACCATGTCAACATCTCTATATTAGTAAAAAAGTGTCTTAAAAACATGGATTTTTGGGGGGAATTTTGATTCCTTTTTTTATTTTTTTTACAGATGTGACACAAATGTGCGATTAACTATGGACAGTCACGCAAAAGCCCTACTCTACACACATAAGATCTGTGTGGACTGTCCACTGAACCACCTCTACACCAGCGATGCCCAACCAGGAGGAGGTCCTCCACATCATTACTGTAATATTTACAGGTCCATATGCAGGTTTCCAAGTACCCACGAGAAGGCTTCTTCTGCTGAAGCTCTGTATTAACAGTGGAGATGTTGAAGTGGCCTGGTATGGTAAACAGGTGGGGAAGCCCTGCTCTACAAGACGAAGAAGAGATGGCGTCCTCGGGTAAGTAGAGGCTACCACTCACACCTCAGCCAGTACACACGCAGTTCACAGTAGGGTTAGCAGTATAGGACGTTCTTAACCAACTAATTAACCAGGGGGGTTTAGCAGGGTAACAGTATAGGCTCCTCTTAAATAGAACTCTAGTAGGGTTAGCAGCAGTATAGGATGTTCTGAACTAACTAACTCTAGTAGGGTTAGCAGCAGTAATAGGATGTTCTGAACTAACTAACTCTAGTAAGGGATTAGCAGCAGTATAGGATGTTCTGAACTAACTAACTCTAGTAGATTAGCAGCAGCATAGGATGTTCTGAACTAACTAACTCTAGTAGGGTTAGCAGCAGTATAGGATGTTCTGAACTAACTAACTCTAGTAGGGGTTAGCAGCAGCAATAGAATGTTCTGAACTAACTAACTCTAGTAGGGTTAGCAGCAGCATAGGATGTTCTGAACTAACTAACTCTAGTAGGGTTAGCAGCAGCATAGGATGTTTTTGAACTAACTAACTAGTAGGGTTTAGCAGCAGTATAGGATGTTCTGAACTAACTAAACTCTAGTAGGGTTAGCAGCAGCATAGGATGTTCTGAACTAACTAACTCTAGTAGGGTTAGCAGCAGCATAGGATGTTCTGAACTAACTAACTCTAGTAGGGTTAGCAGCAGTATAGGATGTTCTGAACTAACTAACTCTAGTAGGGTTAGCAGCAGTATAGGATGTTCTGAACTAACTAACTCTAGTAGGGTTAGCAGCAGCATAGGATGTTCTGAACTAACTAACTCTAGTAGGGTTAGCAGCAGTATAGGATGTTCTGAACTTACTAACTCTAGTAGGGTTAGCAGCAGCATAGGATGTTCTGAACTAATTAACTCTAGCAACTTGCCGAGCTACAGAATAACCAGAATATAAAGCGATTCACGTCTCTGGTGTCCCACGGGAGCCACGGTCAGCGTCAACATCTCTGGACCCATACTGTATGTGTGGACCACGTCAACATCTCTGGACCCATACTGTATGTGTGGACCATGTCAACATCTCTATATTAGTAAAAAAGTGTCTTAAAAACATGGATTTTTGGGGGGAATTTTGATTCCTTTTTTTATTTTTTTTACAGATGTGACACAAATGTGCGATTAACTATGGACAGTCACGCAAAAGCCCTACTCTACACACATAAGATCTGTGTGGACTGTCCACTGAACCACCTCTACACCAGCGATGCCCAACCAGGAGGAGGTCCTCCACATCATTACTGTAATATTTACAGGTCCATATGCAGGTTTCCAAGTACCCACGAGAAGGCTTCTTCTGCTGAAGCTCTGTATTTAACAGTGGAGATGTTGAAGTGGCCTGGTATGGTAACAGGTGGGGAAGCCCTGCTCTACAAGACGAAGAAGAGATGGCGTCCTCGGGTAAGTAGGAGGCTACCACTCACACCTCAGCCAGTACACACGCAGTTCACAGTAGGGTTAGCAGTATAGGACGTTCTTAACCAACTAATTAACCAGGGGGTTAGCAGGGATACAGTATAGGCTCCTCTTAAATAGAACTCTAGTAGGGTTAGCAGCAGTATAGGATGTTCTGAACTAACTAACTCTAGTAGGGTTAGCAGCAGTATAGGATGTTCTGAACTAACTAACTCTAGTAGGGTTAGCAGCAGTATAGGATGTTCTGAACTAACTAACTCTAGTAGGGTTAGCAGCAGTATAGGATGTTCTGAACTAACTAACTCTAGTAGAATTAGCAGCAGTATAGGATGTTCTGAACTAACTAACTCTAGTAGGGTTAGCAGCAGTATAGGATGTTCTGAACTAACTAACTCTAGTAGGGTTAGCAGCAGTATAGGATGTTCTGAACTAACTAACTCTAGTAGGGTTAGCAGCAGTATAGGATGTTCTGAACTAACTCTATAGGGTTAGCAGCAGATAATCTAGTAGGGTTAGCAGCAGGATAGGATGTTCTGAACTAACTAACTCTAGTAGGGTTAGCAGCAGTATAGGATGTTCTGAACTTACTAACTCTAGTAGGGTTAGCAGCAGCATAGGATGTTCTGAACTAATTAACTCTAGTAGGGTTAGCAGCAGAATAATACGTCTCTGGTGTCCCACGGGAGCCACGGTCAGCCACATCCGTCGCTAGGTGTAGCACGCTACTCTGTACTCGGTACGACGCTACTCTGCGATTTGTTCATAATAAGCTAAAGCGACATAGTGGGGAGCGAGAGACACAACACGGGCCGTCATTAACTCACGAGCCCAAAAACATCCCTCCCGGAGGACTCACCACTAGCCGCACCGGCTCAGAGATCTGATTGGTCGGCTTGCCGGCGACCTGGAGGTTAATCGGGGCGTTCGGCGAGTCGGATTTGCCAATGGCCGTGGCAACCATGGCGACGGCAGGGGCGCGTTGTGGCGGGACCGCGGCGGGTAGGGTGGGCGTGGCCGCCGCTTTGAGGACCAGAGGTAGCGTCTTGGTGAGGACCGGGGTGACCGTCAGCGTCTGGAGACACACGTGCACATGTTACGTTAGTGTGTGTGTGGGCATGTGTGTGTGTACGCATTTGTGTGTCTATGCATAGATGTGTGTATGCATTGCATTTGTATGTGTGTGCAAGTGTGTGTGTGTGTGTGTGTATGCATGTGTGTGTGTGTGTGTGTGTGTGTTGTGTGTGTGTGTGTGTGTGTGTGTGTGTGTATGTGTGGAAGTGTGTGTGTGTGTGTGTGTGTGTGTGTGTGTATGTGTGTGTTTGTGTAAGCTCTCTAGTAGGGTTAGCAGCAGCATAGGATGTTCTGAACTAACTAACTCTAGTAGGGTTAGCAGCAGCATAGGATGTTCTGAACTAACTAACTCTAGTAGGGTTAGCAGCAGTATAGGATGTTCTGAACTAACTAACTCTAGTAGGGTTAGCAGCAGTATAGGATGTTCTGAACTAACTAACTCTAGTAGGGTTAGCAGCAGCATAGGATGTTCTGAACTAACTAACTCTAGTAGGGTTAGCAGCAGTATAGGATGTTCTGAACTAACTAACTCTAGTAGGGTTAGCAGCAGTATAGGATGTTCTGAACTTACTAACTCTAGTAGGGTTAGCAGCAGTATAGGATGTTCTGAACTAACTAACTCTAGTAGGGTTAGCAGCAGTATAGGATGTTCTGAACTTACTAACTCTAGTAGGGTTAGCAGCAGCATAGGATGTTCTGAACTAACTAACTCTAGTAGGGTTAGCAGCAGCATAGGACGAGCTACAGAATAACCAGAATATAAAGCGATTCACGTCTCTGGTGTCCCACGGGAGCCACGGTCAGCCGTGTGTGTGTGTGTGTGTGTGTGTGTATGCATGGAAGTGTGTTTGTGTGTATATGCATGGACGCTTGTGTGTGTGTGTGTGTGTGTATATGCATGGAAGTGTGTGTGTGTGTGTGAATATGCATGGAAGCGTGTGTGAACGCTGACTGGGGGAACTCACTAGAAGACCAGCCTGCTTGCCGTCGCCCCCTAGTGGCGGGCCGCTCTGCTTGTGGTCGCCCCCTGCTGGCGGGCCGTGGGACGGCAGCTTGGTCTCCGGGTCCTGCTTCACCAAGATCTCCTTCCTCAGCTGCTCCACCACCTTCTTCTGCAGGACAACAGAAGAGGAAGGCGTCTGTGTGTTAGCATGTTAGCACAGGTGTGGGGGAGAAGTGGTGCTTCAGGTTTACATAGTATACTACTTAATATACTATTCTTAATATTCTCAGGTGCAATACGTCCCCTCACCATTATTATTATCACAGCTGTATTACACTTCAATTATGCCAAATTGTTTTCGCTGTCTGAATATCTTATCTTGCTGATATATTTTTATATTTTGACTGTACATTTGTAAATCTTTTAGTTTTATTTGTATTATTCTGTGTATTTCTCTATTGTTTTATTGTACTGTATTGCTATGCAACCTGGCACAATAATTTCCTTCGGGATTAATAAAGTTCCATCTTATCTTATTCTAGATACATATTATAATGCTAGTCTAGAACTACACTATACTAGTCGGACATATTATAATACTAGTCCAGTACACAGTATAATACTAGTCTAGGACTACACTATTACTACACTATACTAGTACTACATTATACACTATACTCGTACTACACTATACTAGTACTACACTATACACTATAATAGTACTACACTATATATTATACTACTACTACATTATATATTCTACTTGTACCTGTTTTTCGCTGAGCGCTGTGATTTTGGCTTGGAGCTCGTGGAGCTGTTTCTTCAGATCAGCGTTCTGGAGAGAAACCACGAGTCCCGTCAGGTCACAGCAAGGTCAACACTAAGGTCACAATGAGGTCACTCCATGGTCACACAAGGTCAACTGTCAACCATCAAGCGCCCCGATAACCAACGTCGCTAGTAACTAACAACATATATAGTTAACCAAGGCCACTACAAACAAGACAGGAACAGACAGACAGACAGGCAGGGAGGGAGGGAGGGAGACAGGCAGACAGACAGACAGGTTGTAGTATTCTTAGGGGACTCAGTGGATGCCCTAACTCAACACAATGTGTGCACACCATTTGTCAGTAGGTCAATAATTGCATCCAACTTGCCAAAAAAGCGGATCGTTATTGTAAACCACACTGCAAACACATCTGTTTCCATGGAAACGTTGAGGTGCAGCTTGTGTAAAGCTAACAACTGACACTCGAGAAGACAACAAGAACAACTTCTGAATACGAATACGGATCGAGCCAATTAACAATCTTATATTTTGTGTGGAGACCTCATTCAGCATTGGCTCACATCTAACAGCCGAGGAGCCTTCATGCTCACTAATTCACTGCAAAAATGTTTTTGCCTCAAATCCTTGAAGTACACAAAAGGAGACCATTTTAGCAGACGGGGAGACAGGGAGGAGCAGAGAGACAGGAAGCAGAGTGTAACCAGCTGACTCCGCCTACCTGTGGGTCCTGCTTCATCTGCGCTACCAGTTTCTGCGGGAGAGGAGGAGAAACATTTAGTGTGTGGCGCCACCCGGTGGACAGATCCGGCAGTGTTCCCTGTGCACCTGTAGCAGGATGTACGAGTATGTGCAGCATCTACAGGACTCTCAGAATATTACAATACTCATTCATTTGTAGTGAGCCTTTCAGGGTGAAAACGTTGCAGCTCGTCTGTGGAACCTTCCGGAAGAGATCTGACCACCTGGTGCAGCCGCAGCATTCACAGTTCATTCAGAGATAGCAGCTAAAAGCACGGCTGTCAAACCACTCCAATATTCCAATGTAATTAATGATTTTCCATAAATGGTAAATGGATTGCATTTATATCACACTTTTAGCTGTATTTTTTTGTAGTTGCCTCACATTCACCCATTCATACACCGACGGCGGTGTCAACCATGCAAGGTAAAAACCAACACATCAGGAGCAGTTAGGGTTAGGTGGTGTCTTGCTCAGGGACACCACCTAACACTTAACTAGGGGGAGCAGGTAGGGTTAGGTGGTGTCTTGCTCAGGGACACCTCCACACTTAGCTAGGAGGGGGAGCCCGGGAATCGAACCAGCAACCTTCCTGTTGCCAGACAACTGCTTACCTCCTGATCTACTGCTGCCCCTAGTCCATAGATACGTTTATCTAAATGTATTGTTCTAAATTAAGCGTAGAGCCATTTTCCATGTTTTTAATATACTTTTAATACTCCCATGTTGGTACTTATCAACATGGGAGTGGACAAAATAAGTTAGCCATATGCAAAAATGTATGCATACTTATGACTGTAAAACAGTTAAACCGTGATAACTTTGGTCACGATACCATTAGATCTCTACATGGTACCCCACTATGCAGTGAGGACATGGTACCGCACTATTCAGTGAGACTAGTGGTACTGACCTGATGGACTTGGATCTCCACCTTCAGCGCCTCCTGCAGGATCTGGAGCTCCATCATGGGTCCACTCAGTCTCACAGCTGGGGCCGGGCAAAGTTCAGCCTGACACACACACACACACACACACACACACACACACACACACACACACACACACACACACACACACACACACACACACACACACACACACACACACACACACACACACACACACACACACACACACACACTTTTACAAGTAGTTCATTTAATTGGTAGTACCCCTCAACCAGCCCATATGATGCACATATTATTATAATACCCTTATCTTGAACACCACAGGAGGTGATACAGCAGGTAGACCCATCTCATAAAAAGACATTTAACAATAAATAAATCAGCAACTTTGAAAGGAGAAAGGGAAACTACTAATACTGATAAAATAGATCAATAATTGTGTCAGTGTCTGATTTCAGCAAATCTACTGTTCCTGTGATCAGGTGCTTTGTGCACATAACTTTATTTACTCTAAAGATCCATCTGGAAGCTTTTTAAAACCAACATTATCCATTTATCAGTCTGGGTGCATTTCCCCACTCCTTGTGTACTAGTTATTAGTAGCTGTTTGTTGTTGTTGTTGTTGTTGTTGTTGTTGTTGTTGATGATTAGCGCGGCATGCTGAGACTTACATCGTGTGGAACATCATGGGACTTAGACGTGTGGGACAAGATGAATTGAAAACTCAAATGATTTGCAGGCCAGATAGAATTTAGTCGAGGGTTTGACATACGTGTCCTGTGTGAAATTACAAAATAGCCACAATTAATTTTGGTTTCTATTTGCTAATCGCTGTATAAAGTCCAGCTCCAGTGTGCAGAAGGACAAGAGGAGTTTGGTTTCATTTTAGAGTAAACAAGGACGTCTGGTCCTCTCCGGTGTTACCTCATGACCCTGCGCTGGGAAACTTCCTCTTAATCACAACACCAGAGATTTGACCAAACGTTTGATTCGGGTGTTAACGATAATGGGAAATATGTTTTAATCGCGTTACACACTTTGTTTGAATCAAAACATCCACTCTTACCTTACCACCCTCTCCTGTTGGAAGACCATCCAATTGAAGCATCAAAGAACCGCTGGGAGTAAAACAAGCAGGATCAGAGATTAGGAGGAGGAGGAAGAGGAAGAGGAAGAGGAGGAGGAGAGGGAAGAGGAGGCTGGAGGTGAACCACAGGTGGACGGGACTCACCACGTGTTCGGAGGAAGGACTCTCCTCTCTCCCAGAGAGGAACTCTTCTGGCTATTAGCACCACGTAGCAGCGCGCTGTGCAACCAACCTCCGCTGGAGCACCACTAGCCTGGCGGAGAGCAGACCACTACGCCGTCCTTCAGCACCACGGCTCCCGGTTCACCTGGTGCTGACCACCAGAGAGATCAGCACGCTGGTCGGCCGTTAGTGGGCTCCTATCATGTGGCCGTTGTGATACAAGAAAGATTCTCTGAGTATATTATTAAAAACATCGAAAAAGATGGATTGTGCAAATCAAAACACTCTATAGGCCTATAGAGAACACATTTCAGTTAACGTCCCACAGCTAATATAATATAATGTATATTATGTGTTATATTCTATATATCATTCATACTAATCATCATCCTAGTTTACAGGCAACATGCACATCACACAGCCAGAAACTACAGACAAGATAGCCAACTTCAACCATCTAACAAGTGATCAACACAGGTGATCAACATCCAACAGGTGATCAACACATGACAGGTGATCAACATCTGACAGGTGATCAACATTAAACACGTGATCAACATCTGACAGGTGACTAACAAATCAATCAAGGTGTACGGCCACTATGCCACAACAACACATCCCCTCGCTTCACATAAAAGCTGCATGATAAATGTCATCCACGGAGACAACGTTCATGCTCTCGTTGCCATAAGTCTGTTGATGTTAACGTGAATGCACGTTGAGTTGTTTATCCGAATAAACTTCGCATTGGCGTCACGTTGGCCCCCAAAAGAAGCACTCAGATCAGAACACACGGAGCAAAATGGAGCCCAGAGTCCCAAAGTAATCCTCCTCCTCCTCCTCCTCCTCCTCCACCACCTCCTCCTCCTCCGTCCTGAGGATGCTGGGGGAAGCTCTGTTTTATAACATCTTTTACAACATGCTTTATAACATCTTTTATAACATCTTTTATAACATCTCACCAGGGCCATCTTTGGGTCTAATTCACATCCAGAAAAAAAAAAAAAAAAAAAAAAAAAAAAGAGTCCACCTTGTTGCCAGCATCTTATTTCACATTTCACTCTTAAAACCGCTTAAAAATCTGCTTCTTGTTGTTGTTATTGTTGTTTTATTTATTATACATTATCACGACGACGATGAGTATTAGTATTATTAGTATTATTAGTATTATTTACTGCGGTTTTCGCCGTCAACCCTCAAAAAAAGCTGCACCTCGAAATTCCTCAAAGAGAACAAGTGCCGCTACGCTAGGCTAGGCTAGGCTAACTAGCTTAGCACAAGCGGCTAACGTTAGCCGAGTAGCCGGGAGACTGGAGGCGGGCGGGTATATTAGCACAAATAGATACCGGATCGGCAAGCCGCACAACAACAACGATGATGATAATAATAATAATAATAAGAAGAAGAAGAAGCGAGCGGATAATCTCAACTTCTGTGTCCAAACTAAACGCGGCCGACGAATAGAAAACAACTAAACCGCCGACGAGTAAAACAACCGCGCGGGTTTAGTGAGTAAATAACGAGCTTTAGTTGTGTTTAGGAAGCGACTGGGCAGAAGTTGGGACGCGGCCCGGCGGCTGCGCTCCAACAGGCAAGAGGCTCAACTCAGGAGGAGATGCTCCCTAGTCTCCTCCCCTAGCCTCTTCCTGGTGCTTCCTAGTCTCCTCCCCTAGCCTCTTCCTGGTGCTTCCTAGTCTCCTCCCCTAGTCTCCTCCTGGTGCTCCATAGTCTCCTCCCCTAGCCTCCTCCTGGTGCTCCCTAGTCTCCTCCTGGTGCTCCCTAGTCTCCTCCCCTAGCCTCCTCCTGGTGCTCCCCTAGTCTCCTCCTGGTGTTCCCTAGTCTCCTCCCCTAGCCTCCTCCTGGTGCTCCCCTAGTCTCCTCCTGGTGCTCCCTAGCCTCCTCCTGGTGTTCCCTAGTCTCCTCCCCTAGCCTCCTCCTGGTGCTCCCTAGTCTCCTCCTGGTGCTCCCTAGCATCCTCCTGGTGCTCGCTAGTCTCCTCCCCTAGTCTCCTCCTGGTGCTCCCTAGTCTCCTTCCCTAGTCTCCTCTTGGTGCTCCCTAGCCTCCTCCTGGTGCTCCCTTGTCTCCTCCCGTAGTCTCCTTCTGGTGCTCCCTAGTCTCCTCCCCTAGTCTCCTCCTGGTGCTCCCTAGCCTCCTCCCCTAGTCTCCTCCTGGTGCTCCCTAGCCTCCTCCTGGTGCCCCCTAGTCTCCTCCTGGTGCTCCCTAGTCTCCTCCCCTAGTCTCCTCCTGGTGCTCCCTAGCCTCCTCCTGGTGCTCCCTAGTCTCCTCCCCTAGTCTCCTCCTGGTGCTCCCTAGTCTCCTCCTGGTGCTCCCTAGTCTCCTTCCCTAGCCTCCTCCTGATGCTCCCTAGCCTCCTCTCCTAGTCTCCTCCTGGTGCTCCCTAGTCTCCTCCTGGTGCTCCCTAGCCTCCTCCTGGTGCTCCCTAGCCTCCTCCTGATGCTCCCTAGTCTCCTCCTCCCTAGGGAGGAGGAGACTAGGGAGGAGGAGACACACTAAGTTCAGACGGTGAAGAGGAGAACATTAAAGTTGACGTAAAGCAAACAGCCCGACGTGCACTTATACTCCCTCCTCCTCCTCCTCCTCCTCTTCCTCCTCCTCTCTGTACTCACTAGAGCAGCAGCAGCAGCAGCAGCAGCAGCAGTAGTCCTCCTCCTCCTCCCTCTCCTCCTCCTCCTCCTCCTCCTCTCCAACACCTCCTCCTCCTCCTCCTCGGGAAATTAATGAAATAAATATTTTAAAAAGGAGCCCAGTGTCCGCTCGGCCGCGGGCAGGAGTCAGCACACGGAGGAGCGGCAGCAGGAGCAGCGGGATCAGCGGCAGGAGCAGGAGGAGCAGCAGGAGGAGCAGCTCCGGACGCTCCTAACTTGTTCAGAGGAGAAACAACAAGAAGTCCTCCTCGGCCGTATCCCTCCGCCGACGAGAGCAGCGAGAAGAAGAAGAGAAGAGAAGAGGGGGGGGGGGGGGCTCTGGTTAGTGCTGGTTAGAGCCGGTTAGTTAGTTTCGTTACTTTAGTTAGTTTCACCAGTGAGTTAACTGGTTACTAGTTCACCACAAAGTCGCTCAGAGACGCCGAGCGACGCCGAGAAAAGGTGTTGAACAGAGGACTACTTTTCTGTATCGACGTGGCGCATTCGTTTCCCTTTGCCCGAGGAACAGCGGCGGTGCGGCCCAGGGCCCGGATGTGGAGCCTTCTGTACTCTTCTCTACTACTGATACTTCTACACTCATAATACTTTATACTTTATACTTTATACTCTCTCTGCTTCGCTCTTATCTGCATTCATCGCTTCTATTTAATTTTTTTAATTCAATTCCATTTTTCTGGAGTGTTAAAGTGCGTTGGCACTGGACTCCATCATTATGTTAAATTTAATTAATTAAATAAATAAATTAAATAAATAAAGCTCTGAGGGAGAGAGACTCTCAGGAGGCCATACATAAAGTTACTTTATTATATCCATTAAAAGAATAAAGTTACTTTATTATATTCATTACATGGATAAAAATTACTTTATTATATTCATTAAATTAAGTTACTTTATTATATTCATTATATGGATACAAATGACTATTATATTAATGATATTAATAAAGTTACTTTATTATATTCATTATATGGATAAAAATTACTTTATTATATTCATTAAATTAATAGTTACTTTATTATATTCATTATATGGATACAATTACTTTATTATATTCATGATATGAATAAAGTTACTTTATTTACTCGGGGAGAAATTGTTGCTCTCAAGATAGAAAGTAGTAAAAGTAAATAAAAAATAAAAATAAAAAGCACAAACCCAAAGTAAATGGAAACAAACCTCTAAATACCAAATATAGTAAGGAAATACAAATATGAAATGGAGAAAGAGCACATGCAGAAGTAATTTCATTTTATTACATATAAACATATACACATTTATAATAAACATATTAGGCATATACCCCATAAAACAATGGCATTAATCAGAATAATGAAATCGTTATTTAATATGAATATAAAATGTGTAACATGAATGTTGTTCAGTAAAACCCCTTCAAAGTAGATCTACATATCTATATCTAAAAACTATACATATCTCAAACTTCTGATACATAAAAGCTCTTAACTGCATTCATAAGCATATAATATGTATTTACTAATACAACTAAAACATCCTTACTCTTACATAAATATATAAAACGAATACATAACTAGAATACATATTTACTAATACACAACATTGAAACATGACATATGCAACTATGCAAACCTTTTTATTGATACATCAAATTGAGAGATGTATCGATAAGCAAGCACGAAAGGTTAAATATAAAATATGCAGGTATTGTAGTAAAGCTGTCACCTATGGTGGTCTGTGTCCTCATGTCTCTAGCGACGACCCCCAGCGGTACCGACTCACAGCCACCAGGGGGCGGCGTTGCCTACAAGCATAACATCTACCAAATTAATTCACTGCCTCAGGTCTTCAGGAGGTCTGATGTCTGATGTCAAACCATATGAATTCATTGTCATTAATACAGTAAAACATAATCTTCAACAAGTGAATTCATCTTCTCAATTGATATAAATAGAACAATTACCTGTTAAACGTTGTCTACAGAATGAAACATTGAACATCTGAAACACGTCTTTATAGCAAGTTGGGGGTGTCTATATTCATTATAGTATTGTCTGTGTCTCTCTCAGGTGTTTCTGCAGTGCAGGAGTCTGAGGAAGGTCTTCCTGAAGGTGCCGTTGAACAGCGCGTAGAGGCCGGGGTTGATGGCGCTGTTGACGTAGCACATCCAGTAGCCCGCCGCCCACAGGCTGCTGGGCACGCACACGCGGCAGAACGCCCCCACCACCGCCAGCACGCTGTAGGGCGTCCAGGTGAGGATGAAGGCGGTGAGGACGGCCAGCACCGTGTGAGTCACCCTCCTCTCCCTGGTCGCCACGCGGTCCCTCCTGCTCTCCTGCCAGCGGCTGAGCATGGAGCCGCTCCCTGGCTGACCTCTGACCCCCGTCTGGGCGGCGCTCTGTTCCTTCACCTCCCTGCTGCTGGAGTCCTGGGGGTTTCTGAGTGGAGAGGAGGAGGAGGAGGAGAAGAAGAAGGAGCAGGTGGAGGAGGCCCCGGTCCCTTCAGGTTTGGGGGCCCCACCGGAGTCTGTCTGAGTCAGACACTCTGAGGTGGTCTTGGTTTCAGACTCGCTTGACGCCAGACTCCTGCTCTCCAGGAGGCGGCGGGGGGGCGGGGGTTCGGCGGCGGCAGCCATCTTCCTCCTCATGCCGCGCCTCATCCCCCCGGCGGCAGCGGCGGTGGCGCTGCGGGCGGCGATGCGGGCGTAGAGGCCCAGCATGGCGGTGGCGGGCAGGTAGAAGGACGCCAGCGAGGTGCCCAGCGTGGCCGCCGGGCTGGCCAGCACCTGGACGTAGCACCGGCCCTCGGGGACCGGCCGCTGCGCCGGCAGCACCTGCCAGCAGAGGATGGGCGGGGCCCAGAGCAGGACGGACAGCAGCCAGGCGCCGCTGATCATCAGGCAGGCCATGCCCCCGGTGCGGCGGGCGGGGTAGCTGAGGGGACGTGTCACGCAGAAGTAGCGGTCCAGGCTGATGAGCAGCAGGTTCATGACGGATGCGTTGCTCACCACGTAGTCCAGCATCAGCCACAGGTCGCACAGCAGCGCCCCCAGTGGCCAGCGGCCGTGCACCACGTAGAGGGCGTACAGGTTTACGGAGACCAGGCCGATGACGAGGTCGGCGACCGCCAGGCTGAACAGGAAGTAGTTGTGGACGGTGCGGAGGCGGCGGTCCAGGCCGATGGAGAGCATCACCAGCCCGTTGCCCAGCGCCGTGACGAGGCTGAGGGAGGTGGTTGCCATGACGACGGCGGCCGTCTGGGCGGCGCTGTAGGAGCCGTTGAGGCCGGAGGAGCAGGGGAGGGCGGAGGCGTTGACGGAGTCAGCGGTGAGCGTCCAGCCCATAGCTCCTCCTGTCCACAACACCAGGAGAGAACTGCTACTGAGGTTCATGTTAAATGCTCCTTCTAAAATGTGAATCCACTTTAAGTCTACCACCACTACAAGGAGATGAGGCCTATAAGACTCTCCATAGCCCTGACACACCACATAGGACCCCATTAGTTGGGTGTCTTCATTATAAATTCTATAACTTCCAATTATAATCTGTACCATTAAATAATACATCTTATTTGTATACAAAATGTCCTCTAATTACTGAAACACTAAATGGTTGAGATCAAAAGAAGCAGGGTGACTTGAGGAGGGCAGGATCAATAAATAGAGTAAAAATATATACTATAAACTAAAAACATGGAGACATCACAGATCAATAAATGTAAATATCAATATATATTTGCCTGGACGCCATAAAATAGGACAAGAATGAAATAAATTATATGTATATTAAAAACAGTAAAAATATGACAGTAGAATACAATGATTATAAGAAGAACGCACAGTACACAGAGTCCAATACGACCCCCAAGTGTCCGTTCGTTAAAGTGGTGTTTGTTAGCGTAGCATCCTTACCCAGCATCAGGACCAGGTCTCTCCGTGTCTCACTGCAGCACACGTCCTCCTGGGCAGGAGAGCCTTTCTTATCTACAGCACTATCTCCTCCTCCTCCTCCTCCTCCTCCTCCTGAGCTCTGATTACCTCTCATTAACAGGCCATGCCACAGCCCAGCATCAGCCCCCCACTAGACTCACCCTGGACCACAGAACCGACCTGCGGAGACACGAGAACATCAAAGAAAAGACTTGTCTATTTTAACCCGAAGAGACCCGAAGGACGTTGCGGAAAATCAACACGCAACACGTCAGAGATTAAACTGCCAAAGCTCTTTAATCAGATCACACCAGAGTGGAGACAAGAGGATGAAGCATTCTGAAAGTGACATTTGAGAGTCAAAATATACTGACGGTTTGGGCCGGGTGCAGTATTAGTCCATGTAGGTGGTGCCGAGGGTGGAGCTGGCATGTGAGACGGTGGAGCTCTGACAGCAGAAAGGCTTTTTAAAAGGTTCATTGGTCAAGTAATCAGGCCCCTCCCCACCCCCCCCCCCCCCGGTGTCTCCGAGGACGCCAACACGGAGAGCTGCTCTCCGACCGCGGCCGACGGAAAGTTCAAAGTTCAAATTAAAACCAAGTCCAACGTCACGACGGCTCCAAACACGAGGTCGTTTACACAACGCCTCACGTTGATAGGTCCTTCACACACACACACGCACACACACACACACGCCTTGTAACAACCAATCACAGACGGGACGAGCCATCGTGTTCTTCCAGTGAAATGAAATCAAACTACTGACAGACCTGGTGACCCCTGGTGACCCCTCACTCTAGAACACCCCCCCCACCCACCCACCCACCCACCCACCCACACTCTCTCACACACACACTCAACACGCCTTTATTTACAGACACACACAGACACACACACACAGATACACAGACACGCCCCCACGGCCTGGGAGAGTTGATAGTTGCGTTGTGATTCGCTGCTCAATCGCTCGTTAAATAAACACGGTGGTTGTGGAGTTAGAATTGACCGCAGCTCGAATAAAAAAAGCAAACACACACACACACACACACATAGCCCCGCCCCCTCCTGCTTATGACAGAGTGGAGTGTGTGGGTGGGTGGGTGGAGCCAAGCAGCAGATGATTGATTGATTGATTTCCATGATCAGAGTCTCCCTTTAGCACATGATCTGCATCATCGGCACACGACCGGACCAGAACAGTCACGGGGGTCCGCACCAGAACCACCAGATGGGTCCGCACCAGAACCGTCACGGAGGTCCGCACCAGAACCACCAGGTGGGTCTGCACCAGAACCGTCACGGAGGTCCGCACAAGAACCACCAGGTGGGTCCGCACCAGAACCGTCACGGGGGTCCACACCAGAACCACCAGGTGGGTCCACACCAGAAGCGCCAGAACTGGACCAGAAACAGAACTCCATTCAAGTAGAAGATGGTTTATTTGGAATGCCGGCCCTTCGGTCCAGTTGCTAAGTGCATGAAAAGGTCACGAAAGGTCACGTCGTCCTCCTGCTGTCTGTCATGGTCCGGCGGGGTGGGGGGCGGGGGTGGGGCTAAGCAGCGACAGTCCTCCAGGAAGAGTAAGGCTTGGAGTGGCAAGGAGGGGGGACCCCAGCAGCCCCACTACCTGCTGTAGGGGTCTCCGTGGTGGTCTCCCTCAGGGGGGTACCCACCGCCGGGGGGGCTAGCTAGGGGGCCGCTCCTCCTAGGCAGGCCGCTGCTCCGCGGGGGGTCCGGGGTCCGGGCAGCTCCGTGGGCGGGGGCAGCTGGCGGGAGGGGGAGGAGAAGGAGGGGGGGGCTCCTGAAGGAGGAAGTCTCTGAAGAAGGCTGGAAGCGAGAGTCTTCCAGCCGATCCCCGAGAAACACCAGGTCCAGGTCTCCAGAGAGGGGGGTCTGTCCTCTGGTAGAGGTCCCAGGGTAGTCTCCAGAGAGGGGGGTCTGCCCTCTGGTAGAGGTCCCGGGGTAGTCTCCAGAGAGGGGGGTCTGTCCTCTGGTAGAGGTCCCGGGGTAGTCTCCAGAGAGGGGGGTCTGTCTACTAGAGGTCCCGGGGTAGTCTCCGGGTAGTCTAGTAGAGGGCCCAGGCTGGTCTCCGGCAGGGGGCGGGGCCTCCTGTCCTGCGGCGGAAGGTCCCGGGCCGTCGGGGGCCGGCGGGGCCCCTGGGCGGGTCTGGGAGCCGCGGTGGATGCGGTGGCTGACGATGATGTTGTTTCCGAAGCCGCCCATGGAGGCCATGGTGGTGCTCTGCTCGCGCTGCACCACCGCCGTCATGCCGCCCTCCGCCATCAGCCGGCGGATCCGGGCCAGAGCGTCCTCCTCCCCCGGACCCAGACCCCCCGGGTCCGAGCCGTCGCCGGGACCAGCTGGAACACAAACACAGAGACTAGTGGTACCAGTGGTACAGAGACTAGTTACCAGTGGTACAGAGACTAGTTACCAGTGGTACCGTTTAGGGTGTCAGTAGATCCGCTGGTACCTGCTGGTCCAGACTCCTCATCTGCAGAGTTAAAAGATGAACACAAAAACAGTCCATTACTAAACTGAGATATAAACAGAACACTATATTACTAAACTGATAAGAGATATAAACAGAACACTATATTACTAAACTGTACTACGGCTCACCAATACCCATGATTAATAGGTATTGGTTAATTGATTAATAGCAGACTTGGTTAATTGATTGGCATTTTAGGACATTTGTTGGTTCACAATTAAACTAAAGGAAGACAAATCAAATGACCAACCCACATGACTTCAGAATAAAGTTTGTATATTAGTTAACCTGGTTTTAGGTTCCAGTATGTAGTAGATATAGTATAGTATATAGTACATTGTATATATGTAGTAACCTGTGGGTGCAGCAGGGGTCCCCTGGGTGGAGACCGTAGCGCTGAGCGGAGGCTCTGATAGGTTGACCTCGGTCTGGGTCTCTGCGTTCTGCTGCTGGACCACCGGGGTCTGGGTGCCCTGCGAGGTCACGGAGGGGGCGGGGTGTCGGGGCTGTAGACCAATAGCGTTCATCAAGCCCATGTCTCTGTCCAGCCTCCAGCCAGAACGGTTGGGCCTGAAACACAAGCGGGTCAGAAGAAGAGACTTTATTTAAGGCAGCGATCAATAATTGTAGAAACATTTTAGAAAACATTAAATATTTAATAAGAAATATGACAAACTATGATACAACATGAAATGTTCCATTTCATGTTGTATCATAGTTTGTGTCATAGTATGAGAAATCGCGAAAAAATATAAATTCCATCAGAATAAACTAAAAGGCAGTGGCTGTTCTTCACCTGGCGGCCATATTGGCTCGTGGAAACCATGACAACTGGATGGTAACGCGTGCTACCGTCCACCGAGGGGGGGCAGTGGAGCGCAGAACTGAACATACATACTGCATGGAGTAGTCACGGCTTCCAGAGACGCGAGAGGGTTCGCCCATGACTAGACTAACCAACATGGCCGCCAGGTGAGGACATGCAGGAGACACGAGTCCACCCGGCGGGCGGCGCGGTCGTTACCCGGGTCTGTCCGAGCTGCGCGTCCGGCTGGACCCTCCGTTGTTGACGGAGAACAGGGGCTCGCTGCTCATCTCTCCGGGGCTGTCGCCGTCGCTGCGGTAGAAGCTGGAAACATTAACACACTATTAATAAACCTTCCACCGAGGAAACCCACCCGGTCCATGACCCCCGTTAACAATGCTAATTGACCTCCTCCACTGTATAGGCTTCCTGTATACAACCACCATTAAGGTAATCACATCATCCTATAGACAACGGAAAAGACTCTCGTCTCCTGCTGTATGGCTGCACAACTCCCTGAAGTAGATGGGCTGGGACGGCTGCTAGCTCCCCTCTGCTAGCTACTCCTCTGATAGCTACTCCTCTGATAGCTACTCCTCTGATAGCTACTCCTCTGATAGCGACTAGCTGCTCTTCTACCAAGATTCAAGAACTTTATTTGTCACATACACATACAGGATATGCAGTGAAATGAAAAGTGGTGATGCTCAGCGGAATGTGCAAAAGAATACTATAGAATATACAGTACTTGAATTGAAGGGATCATAATCAGAATATTTACAGTTAAAAAACCCAGCAGGAATGAGAAATATAAAAGGTACAATAGTGGACCGCTTGAGGCAAGCAGGGACCACGGACTCAGCCAGGGAGAGGTTGAATATTGTGGCGAACACTGGAGCTAGCTGCTTAGCACAGGTCTTCAGGACTCGTCCAGGTATGCCTGAGTTGTAGGCAGAAGTACGGGCGTTCGCGGCGGAGCGGATGGATCCATCGACCCACAGGTTTGGATTAGGATAGGATCTAACTTTAACCATGGGGACGATGGTGTCTGCTAGTGTTGCTACGAAGCTCGTCACTATGACGCTCATCACAACGTCCGAAAAACTCGCTGACGGAACATGTCCCAGTTGACGTCGCTCATGGCGTCCCGAAGATCATCAATCATCAATTTGGTCGGACCGCCGCTTTACTTCCCTCGTCCCAGACTCTTACTGGGCCATGTGAGGCTGCAGCCCCACCCACCCCAAACTCTAACTAGGCCAGGTGAGGCTGTAGCCCCACCCACCCCAGAGTCTAACTGGGCCAGGTGAGGCCAATTAAGCCAGCCAGCACACACTCCTACACCAGCAAATATTGCTTAGCATACAATGCCCATT
This sequence comes from Coryphaenoides rupestris, assembly GCA_002895965.2. NCBI lineage: Eukaryota > Metazoa > Chordata > Actinopteri > Gadiformes > Macrouridae > Coryphaenoides > Coryphaenoides rupestris. The sequence goes on from PIJE02002612.1 coordinate 42,318, forward strand.
TGCTCAGCGTATTTGCTCAGCGTTTGTTTGTCAAGTCAACCGCAGTACTTATGGCTATATCCATCTATTGGTTTAAACCCTTATAGTCCAATAAGCCGTCATCGTAGATCTATCCGTCCACTTGGGAATAGACTTAAACTTGCCATTGCTGGATCTGCGTCATCCTGGTTCACTTACTACCTGACAAATCGCACCTATCAGGTCACATGGAATGGCTCCCTGTCCAGACCATGCACCCATGACACCGGAGTCCCCCAAGGCTCAGTACTAGGACCCCTTCTCATTATACGCTCAATCTCTAGGCTCTGTAATCACATCCCAAGGCGTCTCCTATCACTGTTACGCAGACAACACCCAACTGTTCCCTTCCTTCCCCTCCTCTGACACCCAAATCGCAACACATCTCTAAACGCCTGGCTGACAACAGCAAATGGACGACTGCCAATCACCTGAAGCTTAACCTCGACAAGACTGAGCTTCTCTTCATACCGGGGAAAGACTGGCCTCAGATGGACTTACTTGTCACCATCGAGGACATCGAAGTCTCCCCTGCACCCACTGCAAGGAACCTTGGCGTGGTACTGGATGACCAGCTGTGCTGCAACGCCAACATCAACTCTGTGGCCCACCATCCGCAGGATCTGGTCTTTCCTCACACGTGAAGCAGCACATGTCTTGGTCCAAGTGCTCGTCATCACTCACCTTGACTACTGAAACTCTCTCCTGGCTGGACTCCGTGCTTCCGCAATCAAACCCTTACAACGCATCCAGAACACAGCAGAGCCCCGGGTGTTCAACTTCCCAAAATTCTCCCATGTAACCCCCCTCCTCCTCCCGGTAATTGCTTGCATTAGATTCAAGACACTGGTACTGGCCTACAAGGCTGTCAGCGGAACTGCTCCTACCTACCTCCAAACATTAGTCAGACCCTACCTACCTCCAAACCTTAGTCAGACTTCCACTCAACCACTTCGGCTAGACGACTGGTATCACCTTCACTACGAACAGGCAAACATCGCTCTGCCACGTCCCAACTCTTCTCTGTTCTGGCACCGCAGTGGTGGAATGAGCTCCCGACTGACGTCAAGACGGCAGAGTCACTCGCCAGCCTCCCCAAGACCCACCAGTTCAGAGTTCACCTGGACTCTACATACCCCCTCCCCCCCCCTGCCTTCTCTCTCTTAACCATAGCACTAACTTGTGTGTTTGTACATCTTTGCATTATTGATAGTACTTAGCATTGTTTAGCATAGTGTATGTTCTTGTTGGTACTGCACTCAGAATTGGCACTTCTGCTCTTATCCCAGCTATTATGCAGGCAACCTAGCAATTATGAAACTCGTTCTATTAACCTTGCAACTATGAATGCTTGAAACCTGTTATATTCTTATCTTTATGTACCAGTGATATATTGCCGCCTCTTTCAACAAATGTACTCTCTGTAAGCTTTGGATAAAAGCGTCAACAAATGCCCTAAATGTAAATATAAACTAAATGAAGACAGGCGTCTTTGTTCAAGTTGTGTTATTTTAATTGGTTAATTAACATTAAAGTGCACTGCATTTTATTCATGTGGCTACCAAGTCCACCAGATCCAGATCCAGTGGTGCGGCGACGCGGTCCAAGACTCTGAGCGAACGCGGCAACAAGTGGCGTCTAAGAGCGCAGACTCACACGGGCCGGCAGATGACCAGGTCCCCCTTGTTGGTCCCGTAAGCCAGGCCCAGGCCCGGGTCGGGCAGCCAGCGGGCAGAGTTGATGCTGACATGGCGCCGCTGGTCTGGGGCCATGGGGTACACCACGTTGAACACCATCTGGAACACGTGAGGGTTACACAATGAGACCCGTGTCACCATGCCATCAATGGGCCCGCCAATATTGAGTTTAGCTAATCTAATGACGCCAACTCTGGTCCACATTATGAATGGATGGAGGACGCCCTGTGGTCTCGGGCCCCGGGAGCCGCCTCACGGCTCACAAGGCTGGGGTTGTGTGGGGAGGCATGGAGGGGGTCAGGGTTCCATATCCGACCCCCCATGGCCGCAGTCTACCAGTGGGCATCGCTAGAACATACCTGCTGCTTAATGACTGGCATCCCACCACTTTGTAATCACTTAAGCGTTAAGCTGGTTTAGGAGTCCTCTTCAGGGTTCTCAACAAGCTGTTCTAGGGTTAAGGGTTAGAGGGTAAGGGGTTCTCACCCAGCTGTTCGAGGGTTAAGGCTTCTCACCCAGCTGTTCTAGGGTTAACGGTCAAGGGTTAGAGGGTAGGGGTCTCACCCGGACAGAGGTCTCCCCTCCGTGGGGCTGCTGCAGGCGGAACACTTGCGCCACCATGTGGTCGGTGGAGGGGTGCAGCAGGATCCTGCGGGAGGCCAAGCCCACCATGACGTAGCAGCCCATTGGGGACAGGCTGACTGAGATGGCGTTGGGACCTGGGGAGCGGAGAGGAAGAGACACCCCAGAACTTAGCTTCATTTGAATAAGCTGTTGGGGTTTTTTTTCGGCTTGGCACTTTAGATTTTGCGTTTTGGGATTGCAAGCAGTGGAATTTAAAACTACTTTTATTCTGTGCAGAAAAAACTACCGAATCTCTTGGAGTAGAGCATCTCTCCCAGGTTGTGGGCCGCCAGAGAGTAGACGGCCAGGATGCCCTCGTCAGGGAAGCCTCGCTGGCTGCTGGGGATGAAGACGGCCAGCAACTGGCCGTCCGCCGACATGTCACAGCTGGCGTCGTTGTAGATCTTACAGTTTGGCACCAGGACGTTGACCGTGGCTAGACAGGAAGTGCACAGAGTGTTAGGGGGCGGGACGTTGACTGCTCTTTCAGCACCAAAAAAAAAAAAATCGACCAGAAATTGCCTGAATTAACTGTTAAGTACATTTGATTGAAACTACCAAAGCTACTGGGATATGATATATTATGACCTTACAATATATATCTTCTACATTTGTTTTTTACATTTGTATTCACATTGACACAAGGATAAGGTACAGAACAGTACTCTTATTCTTTTCAAGAGGTTTCCTGTGAAAGGTTCTCTAGCATGGTGTCTGGCTGCATTAACCACCAAGAGGCTAACACAGAATTCGTCCACGCATATTAATGGTTACTTTAATATTGTTTTGTATCGTCATTCCTAAAAGGCTCACAGTCATCCAACTATGTTTAGCATTGTCATGTCTACGTAAGGGTCTTTAGTGGTACCGTTGCTGATCTCCGGGAGGTCGAACTTGGTGAAGTCCCACCACTGCAGGCGGTATGTGGTGTTGGCAATGTTGCTGGCAACTGCAGACTGTCCGTCTCCGATCGAGGCCCCTGGAACACAAGAGTGTCCTTCAGGTTAAGAGCTCTTGGTCAGCACCAGGTGAACCAGGGACACCAGGTGGAACCAGGGACACCCAGGTATAGCCAGGGACCCCCAAGTATAGCCATGGATCCCAAGTGGAGGCTTGCTCTCAGTGTACTGACCTGCTAACACTCTGTTGACAGATGAGTGGGTGGCCAGGCCAGGTTGTCCCCTCTCGTGGAAGATCCCGGCGTAAGGCAGATACTCAGGCAAGAGGAACCGCCTAAAGAGAACCAAACATGAAGTAAAAACTGACCACACGTTCTATGTCCTCCCCCCCCTGCATATAAGTGAGCGATCCGAGAACCAACCGGGGAACGAATCGTCCCAGAGAAGGAGCCGACATCCTCGCATTCCGTGGGGTCCGGTGTCTGGCCCGCTCGATGTTATCACTGGAGATGGCACAACACAAGACAAGCTTCAGGACTACTGTAGAACACACCAAGCTTCAGGACTACTGTAAAACAGACCAAGCTTCAGGACTACTGTAAAAAAAAAAAAAACCAAGCTTCAGGACTACTGTAAAAAAAAACCAAGCTTCAGGACTACTGTAAAAAAAAAACAAGCTTCAGGACTACTGTAAAACACACCAATCTTCAGGACTACTGTAAAACACACCAATCTTCAGGACTACTGTAAAACACACCAATCTTCAGGACTACTGTAAAACACACCAAGCTTCAGGACTACTGTAAAACACACCAAGCTTCAGGACTACTGTAGAACACACCAAGCTTCAGGACTACTGTAAAACACACCAATCTCAGGGACTACTGTAGAACACACCAAGCTTCAGGACTACTGTAAAACACACCAATCTTCAGGACTACTGTAAAACACACCAAGCTTCAGGACTACTGTAAAACACACCAAGCTTCAGGACTACTGTAGAACACACCAAGCTTCAGGACTACTGTAAAACACACCAAGCTTCAGGACTACTGTAGAACACACCAAGCTTCAGGACTACTGTAAAACACACCAAGCTTCAGGTCTACTGTAAAACACACCAAGCTTCAGGACTACTGTAAAACACACCAAGCTTCAGGACTACTGTAGAACACACCAAGCTTCAGGACTACTGTAAAAAACACCAAGCTTCAGGACTACTGTAAAACACACCAAGCTTCAGGACTACTGTAAAATACACCAAGCTTCAGGACTACTGTAAAACACACCAAGCTTCAGGACTACTGTAAAAAACACCAAGCTTCAGGACTACTGTAAAAAACACCAAGCTTCAGGACTACTGTAAAAAACACCAAGCTTCAGGACTACTGTAGAACACACCAAGCTTCAGGACTACTGTAAAACACAACAAGCTTCAGGACTACTGTAGAACACACCAAGCTTCAGGACTACTGTAAAACACACCAAGCTTCAGGACTACTGTAAAACACACCAAGCTTCAGGACTACTGTAAAACACACCAAGCTTCAGGACTACTCTAAAACACACCAAGCTTCAGGACTACTGTAAAACACACCAAGCTTCAGGACTACTCTAAAACACACCAAGCTTCAGGACTACTGTAAAAAACACCAAACTTCAGGACTACTGTAAAACACACCAAGCTTCAGGACTACTGTAGAACACACCAAGCTTCAGGACTACTGTAGAACACACCAAGCTTCAGGACTACTGTAAAACACACCAAGTACCAGGACTGTTACTTGGAGGACTGAAGCTTTAGTAAGAAGTGAACGAGGGGACAGGACTCACTCCAGCTCCTCAAAGTCCACATCGCTGGTGTCCAGGGTGGCGGCGGGCGTGCTGGCGGGGCTGTCTGATGACGAGGAGAGGGTGCGTAGGCGGTTGGCCGGGTAGCGCAGCGAGCGTTGGCGGATGCTGTCTCTCCTGGACAGGTATTGGATCATCCTCTGGGCGTAGTAGGCCGCTGGGGACAGTCTGCAGAGCAGGAACACCGGCAGGGTCAATAAGGACACTACCAAACACACATGTAGAGGACCAGTACTACTTGGAGCAGCTCACACAGTCTTAGTATAATACAAATGTATTGGACAAATAAAGTATTTATAAAAAGGTATAGTAGGTGCAACATGATGCATAGCAGGTGTAACATGATGTATAACGGGTATAACGGCTGTACCAGGTACCTTGCTGGGTCAGGGTAGATGGGGTGATCTCGGGACCCGGCCATGTCGTAGCGTGACAGGGACAGCCAGGACGACTCCAGCAGTCTCCTGCATTCAACACAAATTTTGTCAGAAAGATAGAATAGAACTTTATTTATCCCGAGGGAAATTCTTGTGCCAGGTTATATAGCGATACAGTACAATACAACAATATGGAAAACAGAATGATATAAACATAAAAATAAACAGATTTACAATTTACAGTTCAAATATACAAATATGTAGGCAAGATAAGATATTCCGACGGCGAAAAGAATTTGGCATAAATGAAGTGAAATATTATTGGACACGACATTAAGAATATTGCACATGATGATGAGAGGAGATGAGAGGTAGTGTTATAGATAGTATTTATAGATAACATGATGATAATAATATAGCACATGATAGAGTATTGCACATGATGTTGGACAGTAATATTAATATTTTGATTTTGTGTTAAATCACTGTCAGCAATTTCTTTTGTGTTTCTGTTCATTCACTGTTTTCTATTATGCTTGTTTACTAGGTTTTGTTTTTGATTATAGTTTGTTTTAACTATGTTTTTACAATGTTGGCTCTATGGCACTCAGATTCTTTGAATGAAAAGTGCGCTACAAATAAAATGCATTATTATTATTATTAATATTGCACGTAAAACTGGGGAAAGTGCACATGATGTAGAGAGATAATACTGCACATTATATTGCTGTGTTCATTGTCTTGTAGGGGGAGTTATAGGGAGGAGTTATAGAGTTTGATGGCCACAGGCAGAAAGGACCTCCTGTGGTGTTCTGTGGTGCACCTCGGTACTCTCAGTCTACGGCTGAAGGTGCTCTGGTGTGACTCCAGTGTGGCGTGCAGGGGATGGGAGGCGTTGTCCATAATACTGAGTAGTTTACTCAGCATCCTCCTCTCAGAGACCTCCACCATAATACTGAGTAGTTTACTCAGCATCCTCCTCTCTGAGACCTCCACCATAATACTGAGTAGTTTACTCAGCATCCTCCTCTCAGAGACCTCCACCATAATACTGAGTGGTTTACCCAGCATCCTCCTCTCAGAGACGTCCACCATAATACTGAGTAGATTACTCAGCATCCTCCTCTCTGAGACCTCCACCATAATACTGAGTAGTTTACCCAGCATCCTCCTCTCCTAGACCTCTACCATAATACTAAGTAGTTTACTCAGCATCCTCCTCTCAGAGACCTCCACCATAATACTGAGTAGATTACTCAGCATCCTCCTCTCTGAGACCTCCACCATAATACTGAGTAGTTTACTCAGCATCCTCCTCTCAGAGACCTCCACCAAAGACTAATTCCACTCCCAGGACAGAACCCGCTTTCCTGATGAGCTTATTGAGCGTATACCGTATATAATAAAAATTCTATATATAGATATACATGCTAGGGATGACCTAAAATCTTCAAGGATTTAAGTCTTCGTAGGGAAATCTTGCAGAAAGAGCGCTAGCATCAAAGGTGCTACGTTGTCAAATACTGGCCCTTTAGAAGGTTTAAATCAGAGAGGAGAGGACAGAAGAAGAGAGGAGAGGAGAGGACAGGAAAGGACAGGTGAGGTGGAGGCATGCCCCTACCTCCGCAGGGAGTCCTCGTCAGGGGGCTCTACAGGCATCTCCTGGGCCATGGCGTCGGGCGGCTCTGTGGAGCGGCGGCCCCCGGCCTGCCGGTAGACCCTCTCCCAGCCCAGACTCTCCTGGTTGTAGGCCAGGTTCAGCATCTGCTCTGGGCTGCTGCCGCTCCCGGGGCTGCCGGGGTAGTGGACCCCTGCTCCTCCCCCTCCGCCGGCACCTCCTCCTCCGGCAGGGAGAGGCGGCTGCTGCTGCTGCTCGTTGGGGCCTCTCCTCTCCGGGCCGGGCTCCTCCGCCGGCCCTCCGGGGCCCTCCTCGTGTGGCCAGAGGGAGGCGGCGGTGGGGGTGGGGCCGGGCTCCGAGGCGGAGGTGGAGGAGGTCTGGCTGGTGCGCTCCCAACGCTGGGAGTCCTGGTTGAAGGCGAGCAGGTTGTGGCAGGCCCGGCAGCGGTTCAGGTGGGCGCGGGACGCCGGCCGGCCGCTGGAGGGCCCCGGGGAGCCGAGGGGCGTGCGGGCAGGGGAGCGGGGGTCGGAGGGGGGCGGGGGGTTGAGGTGGGTGCGGGCGGAGGGCCGGAAGCCGGAGGCCCTGGCGGGGTTGCCCGCCTCTGGGCCGGGGGAGAAGGATAAGGGTGTGGGCAGGGCCGGGGGCTGGTAGTGGATGATGGCGGGGTGCGCGGAGGCCCCGGCCCGGTCCGCCTCCATGTTATTGTTCAGAAGCTCCTGGCTGGGCTCCTGGGGGCCCGGCTCCCCTTGGGCGCCCCCTGGCGGTGGCTCCAGGTCCTGCACGCGCTCAAACTCCATGAAGTAACGGCTCAGGTTGCACTGCAGCACGTTGCGGAAGGGGTTGGAGCCGCCGCCGCCACTGCGTCCACCGTCCCAGAACGGGTGGTGCCCGCTGCTGGTCCCGGAGCCGCCCACGCCCCCCCGGCTCAGGGAGGCTCCGGACCCCGGCTCACCCCCCTGGGCCCGGAAGCCCCGGCCCTCGGTGGCCGAGGTGTAGACGGGGGACTGGGAGGAGGAGTCCTGCTGGCGGACCACCGAGACCGGGGAGGAGTGGGAGGAGTCCTGCTGGCGGAGGACAGACAGCAGGCTGACGGAGGAGGAGCAGCTGGTGCGCGGCGGAAGCATGCCCCCCGACACGCCCGCGGCGCCGCCGAGGGGGCGGGGCCAGCCGGGCCCGGGGAGCCTGCCGGACGCGTGGGGGTCGAGCGGCGGGCCGGAGGGTGCGGGGGGGTTGGCGGGTGCGGGGGCGTAGTAGACAGAGGTGAAGGCGGAGGGCCGCTCCGAGGGGGCCCGGGGCTCCGTGCGGGCCGAGGAGAAGGAGGAGGCGGCGGCGGGGGGGAGGGGCGGCTCGCCGGCCAGACGGGGGTCGGGGGCGGCACCCGGGGGAACGTCCGCGCCCAGGGAAGAGCCGCGATTGGCCGAGCAGCGCGCGCACAGGCAGACCATGCCCAGGTGCTGGGTGCAGCCGGGGAAGGAGCTGGGGTACTGGACCACGGGGACGCTGGGAGACTCCCCGAGGGGCGCGCCGGGCTCCCCGCCCCCGGGAGAGGCGGCCGTGCGGGAGGACAGGATGTGGAGGAAGTTGTGCAGGATGGGAGTCCGCCGCACGGGCTGGGAGGGGAGGAAGGAACGCTGGCGGAACAGAGGCATCTCCACGCTGTCCATGGGAACCTCGGAGTCCTCATCACTCTGTTGACCAGTTGAACAGTTGACCATCCCAACCATTACACAAAACCTTCTACTGTTGACAATGTTTGTTTGTTAAACTCCCATCTCATATAATAGAATATAATGCTAATCTAACCACCAATAGACAGACACCCTCCTGGCTCTACTCAACTGCACCCCAGCAGCAGAGGTCCCGTTCTCACCTGCTGGTTGGAAGGGTTGACGATGGCCGTCAGCAGGTTGTGCCCCAGGGGGTCGAACCTCACCAGCCTGGAACAGGAGACATGAGACAGCGGGTGGCTTAGTCTGCTACAGCGAGAGAACCTCTACATGTTAACCTGCACGACTACTGCACAGCAACCATCTTAGTCATCGCTTTGGTGTCGGAATGCATGCTTGCAAATCTGGCTCTGCCTTTTGGAGAGGAAACCTCGCCACAAACAAATCCTCTCGGTGGTCATCGATTCCTCATTCCCCCTGACCCCACCTGACTCTCTCCGTGTCACTGGCGGTCTTGACCACGGCGAAGGGCTCCGGCCGACTCCAGTCCCAGAAGTGCAGCTCGTTGTTGGTGGCGATGAGCAGCAGCTGGGCGGTGGGATGGAAGGCTAGCGACGCGATGGCCACGTTGCTGTCGGTGAACCAGCTCTCACTGCCGCCCTGCAGGAGACGGCGTGCGTTACAGGACAGTACTAGAGTATCTTCGGAGGTACTAATACTTGCATACAGACAGTACTACAATACCCAGTGTCCCAGCAGGTACTAATACTCACATACACAGATAGTACTACAGTGTTTTAGCAGGGAGCAATACTCACACATACAGTACTGCAGTATTTTATCGGGTACCAATACTCACATGGAGGTCCCAGATGCGAACTTCTCCATCAAGGCACCCGGAGGCCACCAGGCCGGGGATGGTGGGGTGAAAGGTCACGCACCAGGGGGTCCTGCGGTGGCCCACCAGCGAGTGGAGGCACTTCCCTGTCTTGACCTCGGTGATGTAGATGTTGTGGTTGACGTGGGTGGAGGCCATCAGGGTCCTGGGAGGACACGTAGCCGCTTAGCCACACCGTTACACACTCAACACAGCGATGCTAAGTAGATGCTATGGGTTTTATTAGATATGCTTACATAAAACCTTTAAAGTACGCAATTTACATTTACAAATATGTAAATGAGGGGGGCGGCAGTAGCTCAGGAGGTAGAGTGGTTGTCTGCCAACCGAAAGGTTGCTGGTTCGATCCCTGAGCTCCACCTAGCCAAGTGTCGTGGTGTCCCTGAGCAAGACACCACCTAACCCTACCTGCTCCTGACGTGTTGGTTGTTACCTTGCATGGTTGGCACCGCCGTCGGTGTATGAATGGGTGAATGTGAGGCAACTGTAAAGCGCTTTGGATAAAAGCGCTTTATAAATGCAATCCATTTACCATTTAAATGAATGTACAACAGCGTAATCATCGTAGAGCTGACAGACGTAGAGTTATACGTAGAGCTATGAGGCATAGAGCTATGAGGCTTAGAGCTATCGGACTTAGAGCTATCGGACTTAGAGCTATCGGACTTAGAGCTAACAGACAGAGCTAAAAGGCGTAGAGCTATTGGACGTAGAGCTATCGGACGTAGAGCTAACAGACATAGAGCTAACAGACAGAGCTAACAGGCGTAGCATCCTCACCGGTCTGGACTGAAGGCCAACAGGAAGGTTGAGCGAGGGCTGTCTGGCAGCTCCACTTTCTGTTACACAAAAACACACAGTCAACAGTCAAAAATTATCATTCCCACTAATAGTGAATCATATCGCAATATCTGTCAAAAATATATATATATATAATAATACTTTTCACAGATCATTCGGCCCTAAGGCCAGACTTAGTTGATGACACTCCCCCTCTTGGGGTGAGGGGCAGAAACTCAGAATCAGAATGAGCTTCATTGCCTTAGCTTTTATGTGCTTCTGTGAAACTCAACTCAAGCTGACAAGATACAATAAAAACAGTACCGAAAGGCTAGAAGAAACGTATTTCGTAATGTCATCAACTGAGCTTAAAAATGTAGATATTTGACCATGTGTATATATTTAGTAGCGAGTCTGTAATATGATGCACAGCATATGTCTCTTCATTAGCCAGGGAGGGAGGCTTGAAGATGATGCCATCGTCATTGTGATCAAGCTGCCTGAGCTGAACAACATGGAGAGACCGGGCAGCACACAGCTAACGCAAGCGCTGCTGTTGTGTGGGAGAGGTGCGTCATAAAAACAGGCGGCAGTAGCTCAGGAGGTAAGAGCGGTTGTCTGGCAACAGGAAGGTTGCTGGTTCGATCCCCGGCCTCCGCCTCCTAGCTAAGTGTGGAGGTGTCCCTGAGCAAGACACCACCTAACCCTACCTGCTCCCCCTCCTAGCTAAGTGTGGAGGTGTCCCTGAGCAAGACACCACCTAACCCTACCTGCTCCTCCTAGCTAAGTGTGCAGGTGTCCCTGAGCAAGACACCACCTAACCCTACCTGCTCCTCCTAGCTAAGTGTGGAGGTGTCCCTGAGCAAGACACCACCTAACCCTACCTGCTCCTGACGTGTTGGTTGTTATCTTGCATGGTTGGCACCGCCGTCGGTGTATGAATGGGTGAATGTGAGGCAATACTGTAAAGCGCTTTGGATAAAAGCGCTATATAAATGCAATCCATTTACCATTTAAAAGCCTCAGCTTCACTGCGGCTCCTGTAAAGCCTTCTAAAGTGTCGCTGTCACCCACTTTCCCCACGAGACAGAATTTGAATCCAAAGCAAAACAGCGTAAAGGGAACAGAGCAGAGCTTCGAGGCTGAGCCATCAAACATGCTGGCTGCATAGAAACCAGTTCCGCTGCTCCAAGACGACGTTACCTGGCTCTGCCACTTCATCCAGCGCAGTTTCTCCTCCACCAGCTGCTGGAGGAGCCGCTGGGAGCTGAGGTTGGAGGAGCCTCGCTCCCGGCTGGACAGGATCCGGACAGAGTTCCTGTGGTACGACGCCATTCTAGGGCTGGGCTAGGGAACCACCACCACCACCACCACCAGCACCTCAGAGCACCCTCACCGCTGCCATGCAACACCTAGACTGGGAGGAGGGGAGGAGCACACATGTTGAACATGTTAGCAGGACCACGGTTCCACCCAGACCTCTGGATCCTTCAGCCCGGAGGAACGGTCCAATCAGCAGGCTGGGATACATGACATGACAATATGTATTCTACTGACTCTACTATATTCAAAGGCGACCTGCCTTTTCAAATGTAAACATCTTCGTGACATGCACTGTTACACACAATAGAATAATTGCGTTTGCCGTCACAGTTGAACTATGATGTAATGCAAGTAATCCAATTATAATGACAACAAACCTTCTGGTTAGTAAATATTGGCCCAGATGCCATACGAGGTGCAGCCCTGCTGAGCTTAATAGCTACACTATAATACACCCACAAGGACAGATAATACACTGCAAGTAGAGCTTAACAGGACGCTCTAGTTTAACTCTGGTCTTCATTACAGACCTGAACACATCAATGATCAGATCTGTAATGAAGACTAGAAGTAAACTAGAGCTTAACAGGACGCTCTAGTTTAACTCTGGTCTTCATTACAGACCTGAACTCATCAATGATCAGATGTGTTTGACCAGTGATGACCACAATGGAAATAAGTCTCACAATTCCAACACAACCACATGTCTACTGGTGGTGGTGGTGGTGGGCGTGGCCTCTTTACCCGTCACGTACACCACAGATCACTCATGTAAACCTGATATTCGGGATGTATACAGAATATAATATAATATAATAGAATGTAATATAATATAATAGAATATAATTTCAATATAATATGATGACATCACCACACGACCAGCGGCTCGAAAGACTTTCAAATGGTCGTGATGGCAACAACAACAACATGTTATTGTACCTCAGTAACAAACCTGAGCAGTTAGGAGTGAAAACCATTTAAATCCTCATCGGCCTGTTAGCTGTTAGCTTCGACGTTAGCGTCCCGACCGCGACGTTTATGAACATGTAGCGTTTATTACGACGCGTTAGCGTAACACAGCGGCGGCGGCGGTGTGGTTGTTAATCACCTTTCTTTCTGTCCCGTCTTTTCGAAACTATTCCCATCCCAGGGACGGCTCGACCCGCCGCTAGCCGTTAGCTCCGTTAGCCGCAGCTGAGCTAAGCTAAGCTATCGGAGCGGAGGGGACAGAGCTGCGGGCGGACGGGAGGGAGACGCCGCCGCCGCCGGGGGTGTTTGAGGGAGACGCCGTTGCCGCCGCTCCACCGCCCCGGTGATGATGAGACCCGCGGCGCTCCGAGAAAAAAAAATCTTGGAAAATAATATGTGGTGAGCTCCGTCGCTGAGCTGCGGGCTGCTAGCTGCTAGCTGCGGGCTAGCGAGCGGTGCGTTCCAGTTGCACCCGAGAGGCGGAATTTCAATTCAAATGTAAAGTGCTTTATTGGCATGATGGGAAACGTACATTGACATTATTTACCACACATTTACATTGAGTGGTATAGTATACTTATAAAGAACTAAATATATACAGGTAAGTAAGTCAACTTAAAAATAAATAAATAAATATATATATACAAATTCAAAAAATTCATGAAAAATATAAGATACAAAAATGAAATACAATGAAAAAGAAAAAATGTAAAAGGAAAGGTGAGAAAAAAAATACAAATAAAAAGAAAAATAATGCTAATAATAAAGGGGGATTGACGGTCTTTATGGAGGTTGTATTCCGTTAGATGTCGTTCTCCTGTCGCAGCAGTTCACACGTCCCTCTGCTGCTGCTGCGTTCGCACAGGAATTTCTAACAGCCGAGTCGGGAAGTTTCAGGGGAACGCCCCCTGAAGCCGAAAATTCGGACTTCCGTGTACAACTGGAACGCACCAGACACACTGGGGTGGGAGCGCAGAGCAACGATCACAGGAAACAGTGAGGACAGGCGTGGCAAGCGGAGCGCAGAGCAACCGATCACATGAAACAGTGAGGGCAGGCGTGGCTAGCGGAGCGCAGAGCAACCGATCCTATGAAACACTGGAGACAGGCGCGATAGAGGAGCGCAGAGCAACCGATCCCAGTGCTGCTGTCACACCTTGGAGAAGACAAGCATTCTGATTATAATTAAATATAACTAATATAATATAACTAAATATAATATAACTAATATAATATAACTAAATATAATATAACTCATATAATATAACTACATATAATATAACTAAATATAATATAACTAATATAATATAACTAATATAATATAACTAAATATAATATAACTAATATATAACTAATATATAACTATATAACTAACTAATATAATATAACTAAATATAACATAACTAAATATAATATAACTAATACTAATGTGGTATAATAAATAATAATAATAATAATAATAATAATAATAATAATACATAAATAAATACATCATAAATAATAATACTAATATTATTACTAATATTAGTAATATATAATAGTAAGACTAGTGAGACTATTACTAATATTAGTATTACAAAGGTTATTGTGAAAGATGGTGATAATCATATCACAACCACAACACATTATCTTAATAATAACAATATTGTATCTTAATAAATATTATTGTTATTATGCAGAGATGTTCCTGATTTATGATATCTATGGTATAAAAAAATCTAAGGTTGGCAAAAGTCAGTTAAATTAAGTACAATTCAAGAAAGGACAATTCAGGAAAGAATTCAAGAAAGTTCAGTTGCTTAAAATGTTGTTTAATAAAGTTAAACATGAATCAAGTACATTTAATATATTTATTTGATATATTTTTGTTGTTAATTAAACTCAATGTATTACAGTTGAATGAAGTTCTGTTTATGAGGCTGAGTTAAATAAACATTACAGTTAAATAAGGTTCAGTTTAGTGAGATGCACAGTAGTAGTTAGTTAAACCTAATCCTACTCTTTACTACACACAATATATATGTATTATATATATACTGTATATAACCTTTTTAATGTTAAATCTATGTAAGACAGGGTTCAATACAGAAGTATAACACACACGCACACACACACACACACACGCTCACACACAGTGTTCAGAAGTTCTCCTTGCAGAAGTGGAACCCAAATTGTTCACACTGGGCCTTGATGATCTTGGCGAGCGCCGGGGAACCGCAGTAGAACACGTGGACCTTCCCCTTGTTCTCCTCAGACACCTTCTGGAACACCTGCACAGGTGGACACGCTGCTTAGCATCCTCACATTACCAAGACTCTGCTGAACGTTAACGAAGACTCACTCTGCTGAACGTTAACCAAGACTCACTCTGCTGAACGTTATCCAAGACTCACTCTGCTGAACGTTAACCAAGACTCACTCTGCTGAACGTTACCCAAGACTCACTCTGCTGAACGTTAACCAAGACTCACTCTGCTGAACGTTACCCAAGTCTCACTCTGCTGAACGTTAACCAAGACTCACTCTGCTGAACGTTAACCAAGACTCACTCTGCTGAACGTTACCCAAGACTCACTCTGCTGAACGTTACCCAAGACTCACTCTGCTGAACGTTAACCAAGACTCACTCTGTCTGAGACTCTGTCTAACTCTGAGGTCGAGGCTAATAGTGATCTAGTCTTGCGGTGGTGAGCTGTGTGTGTGTCTGTGTGTGAGTGTGTGTGTGTGTGTGTGTGTGTGTGTAACCCTATCCCCCTAACTGTTCACCTCACACTCTGATTGAAGCCCATGTGTGTTCTCTGCCTCCAGTCCTTCTGTTCCCTCGTTGCCATGGCGACGGACCAATTTTAGTAACATGGAGACTCTCAGGTCTCCACTGCGCAGAGCCGAGCATTCTCTATTCTTTAGGAATATTTCTGTCCTGTCCTGAGCAGCACTGGGACTCCCGGGGTTCATAAAGTCAACTCAACACCTGGATCTTTTGAAACACATTTTCCCGTGGTGCAGATGTTTTGCTATCTTGATGACCTGACCCCCTGTGGCATAATATCATAGACATAATAATCATAATATCATAGATAATAATAATGAGAGTTAGTAACTCATGTTCAGAGATAGAAAAGTCCACATATTTCTGCTCACCAAAGCAGCCATGACCGTGACTTGATTCATGTGACCTGATTAATGGTCATTTAAATTATATTTTATGATCTATTATATCTTTAATTGTATGATATTTAGATCACGAACAGAACCGGTGACAAGGGACAACCTTGGCGGAGTCCAACACCCACTGAGAACGTGCTTGACTTGGCACGTACCAACGGCCCCGGTACCCCATACTCCCGTAGTACCCCCACAGGATTCCCCGGGGGACACGGTCATAGGCCTTCTCCATGTCCACAAAGCACATGTAGACTGGATGGGCAAACTCCCATGCCCCCCCCAACAACCCTGCGAGGGTAAAGAGCTGGTCCACTGTTCCACGACCAGGACGGAATCCGCATTGTTCCTCCTGGAGCTGAGGTTCGACAATCGGCCGGAGACTCCTCTCCAGCACCCTGGAATAAACTTTCCCGGGGAGGCTGAGCAGTGTGATACCCCGATAGTTGGAGCACGCATGGACAGAATCTCAAGGCGCAGCCGAGGTGAGGAGAGTGTCCGGTTTGGGGACCTCAGAATTGCATCTCTGCTCTTTGCAGATGATGTGGTTCTGTTGGCTACATCAGACCGTGACCTCCAGCATGCACTGGGGCGGTTTGCAGCCGAGTGTGAAGCGGTCGGGATGAGAGTCAGCACCTCCAAGTCTGAGCAGTCGGCCCTGCTTAGCCGGCTGCCACCGCGACCCAGCCCCGGATAAGCGGACGATAATGGATGGATGGATGGATGTATGATATTTAGTGCTCGATTATGATATCTTATACAGTCTATGATTATGAGAATAGACTCATAAATAAAATACTAAGTATATTTTTAGATTAGATTCAGGTGTAGAGATTTATGTGTCATCAATTTGTGCTGGAGTGGTGTCGTATACAACCAATCCATTAATTAATAATATAACTGACTAATGTGCTTTAGACTCATGTTCTGTGCAACCGGGCCGGTACCTTAGCCCACTCAGGGCGGCCCGGCTGGGTTCTGGTGCGCAGGCCGGTGATGGAGTCTCTCTTGTCCTTCTTGGCCAGCAGGTCCAGCGCCATCTGCAGGCCGATGGCCTTCATGTCGTTCTTGCTGAGAGCCGACGTCATGTACATGTGCATCTCTAGGAAGCGTCCTGAGGAACACACACACACACGCACACATGCACACGCACACACGCACACACACACACGCACACACACACACACACACACACACACACACACACTGTCTCACACTGTCTCTCTTTCTCTGTCTCCCCCCCTCCGTCTCTCTGTCTCTCACCCTCTGGCTCCTCGTCTGCCTGGTCCATCTCCAGTTTAGTCAGCAGACTGACGAACCACTCGAAGGACTTCTGGTCTCGATTGATCCAGATGAAGTCCACCTAGAGAACGGAGACACACTACGTTTATATCACATTTAAAGCACCTTTACTGAGTGCATTGAGTCAGCTGACACACTTTTATCCAAAGCAACTTACAAGTGAAGCTAAGAACAAAATCAAAGCATTCAATCGAAATTGAAGTAGATGCAAAAAAGTGATTCTAAATGTATACGACGTACCTTCCGTAGTTTCATGTCACTGTCTATTATATTCTCACACCAGGAGTAGCTACAGTTTGGACAGTTCTGCTTCCTCCTCCGATACCTGCAGGGTTAGACTTAGGCTTGAGACAGACTAGAGTTAGACTAGAGACCGACTCTAGTTCCTTCTCTGATACCTCCAGGGTTAGACTTAGACTAGAGACAGACTGTAGTTCCGCCTCTGATAACCACAGGATTAGACTAGAGACAGACTGGAGTTAGACTAGAGACAGACTGTAGTTCCTCCATTGATACCAGCAGGGTTAGACTCAGACTGGAGACTAGACTCTGGTACCTGTACATGATACTCTGGAGAATGGAGGCGAACGGTGTGATTCCGATTCCTGCTCCGATCAGCACAGCGTGCTCCGACGCAAATATCTGCCTGGTCGGCGTCCCGTACGGCCCATCCACGTAGCACTGCAATAGAACCCCAGATGGACAGAACACTGCAATAGAACCCCAGATGGACAGAACACTGCAATAGAACCCCAGATGGACAGAACACTGCAATAGAACCCCAGATGGACAGAACACTGCAATAGAACCCCAGATGGACATCCACACCGTGCAGCCATAGCAACATCTAGAACCACAACACTGGACTAAAGACCCCAGAAGATCCACACCATGCATGGCTACACCTCAACTCCTGCTTCCTACTGAAGAGGAAAATGTAGACCAGAATCACAAAGAATCCTATTGCAAAAACAATGGTAATAATAATAACATAATATAACAATGAAGATATTAAACAAAATAGAAATCTAAAATATGAAATACATGTACCAAAATATAAATATCTAAAGAAGCCTCTCACCTTGATGTTGCAGAACCTGTGGTTCTCCCCTAGCTTGGCCGGGACCTGAGGGGAGGAGCAGAACACATGTGGTTCTGTGATGTGATGCCCTCTGGTTCTGATGAGCAGGCTGGGCCTGATGTGTCACCATGACGATACCCACCTCTCTGAGAGGAAGGCCCTCCCCTCTCTCTACGCCGTCCAGCTGGTCTTGGTTCGGGGTCTCTGCTGGCTGGACCAGGGTCTCTAGTCCCTCGCTACCCTGGGGCGTCTCAGCACCCTGGGATGCCTCAGCACCCCGGGGTGGCTCAGCACCCCGGGGTGGCTCAGCACCCTGGTGTAGCGCGGTGGCTGCAGACTTGGAGCTGCGCTGGCGGTACATGGTGAGCTCCACGGCGTCGTCCTCGTTGGTCGCCACGGAGCCGTTGGAGATGGCGGACCAGAACATCTCCTTCCTGGTGGGAGAGACACACAGAGGTCCCTCCATATCCCCTCTGTATCTATGTATACAGGACACCATATCATGTACTATAGCTCTGGTCTCTGTATCTATGTATACAGGACACCATATCATGTACTATAGCTCTGGTCTCTGTATCTATATATACAGGACACCATATCATGTACTATAACTCTGGTCTCTGTATCTATGTATACAGGACACCATATCATGTACTATAGCTCTGGTCTCTGTATCTATGTATACAGGACACCATATCATGTACTATAACTCTGGTCTCTGTATCTATGTATACAGGACACCATATCATGTACTATAACTCTGGTCTCTGTATCTATGTATACAGGACACCATATCATGTACTATAACTCTGGTCTCTGTATCTATGTATAGCAGGACACCATATCATGTACTATACTCTGGTCTCTGTATCTATATATAGAGGACACATATCATTACTATAGCTCTGGTCTCTGTATCTATATATACAACACCATATCATGTACTATAACTCTGGTCTTCTGTATTCTATGTACTAGAGGACACCATATCATTGTACTATAAACTTCTGGTCTCTGTATCTATTATACAGGACACCATATCATGTACTATATCATGTACTATAACTCTGCGTCTCTGTATCTATTGTATACAGGACACCAGGATCATGTACCCTATACTCTGCGTCTCTGTATCTATGTGTATACAGGACACCATATTCATGTACTATAGGCTCTGCGTCTCTGTAATTATATATACAGGACACCAGATCCATGTACTATAAAACTCTGGTCTTCGTGTATCCTTATGTATACAGGACACCATATCATGTACTATAGCTCTGGTCTCTGTATCTATGTATACAGGACACCATATCATGTACTATAACTCTGGTCTCTGTATCTATGTATACAGGACACCATATCATGTACTATAACTCTGGTCTCTGTATCTATGTATACAGGACACCATATCATGTACTATAACTCTGGTCTCTGTATCTATGTATACAGGACACCATATCATGTACTATAGCTCTGGTCTCTGTATCTATATATACAGGACACCATATCATGTACTATAACTCTGGTCTCTGTATCTATGTATACAGGACACCATATGTGTCCTGTATTATGTATGTCCATGTACTATAGTGCTGGTTGTCTGACCTGAGTCTTGATCAGCTGTCTCTTGTTGCGCAGGCTGTTGGCGAGTCTCTTAGGACTCACGCCTTCGCTCTCCGGCTGACGGAAGAACTCAAAGAGACGGTTGGTCCACTGACCCATGGAGCGGATGTGGAGCCACAGGGTGTCTGGAGACAGACACACACACACACACATACACACACACACACACACACACACGCACGCACACACACACACACACACACACACACACACACACACACACACACACACACACACACACACACACAATAGTGTTAAATACTCACTGACCGAAGTAAATATATGTAAGTATATAGTATAGCAAATACAGTATACCTGACTGACTGTAGTTCTACCTGACTTTCTTATATAGTATAAATAGTATACAGTATTAGTAGTATAC
>PIJE02002613.1:5000-20791 GCA_002895965.2 Coryphaenoides rupestris
CCCTGGCGACGTCATGGCGACGGACACGCCCATCAGGACGGAGCAGGAGAAGCGTCAGAGGAGAGCCAATCAGGTCACAGATGAGGTAATCCAGCGGGTATCCAGAGACCACACATGCACACAAATGATCTACATACTTTATAACATGTCTCTGTACTGTCTAACCCCTACCTGCTCCTTAATGACCTGTCTCTGTACTGTCTAACCCCTACCTGCTCCTTAATGACCTGTCTCTGTACTGTCTAACCCCTACCTGCTCCTTAATGACCTGTCTCTGTACTGTCTAACCCCTACCTGCTCCTTAATGACCTGTCTCTGTACTGTCTAACCCCTACCTGCTCCTTAATGACCTGTCTCTGTACTGTCTAACCCCTACCTGCTCCTTAATGACCTGTCTCTGTACTGTCTAACCCCTACCTGCTCCTTAATGACCTGTCTCTGTACCGTCTAACCCCTACCTGCTCCTTAATGACCTGTCTCTGTACTGTCTAACCCCTACCTGCTCCTTAATGACCCGTCTCTGTACTGTCTAACCCCTACCTGCTCCTTAATGACCTGTCTCTGTACTGTCTAACCCCTACCTGCTCCTTAATGACCTGTCTCTGTACTCTAGTGAAGTTATAATGATTTTAAAACAGATTTTAAATGTTCTGTTTTCAGTCCCTGCAGAGCACAAGGCGTATTATAGAACTGGTGGAGAAGGTACACACACACACACACACACACACACACACACATATATTGTATATATATAAATTGTGAGTATGAGTGTGTGTTTCTCCAGAGTAAAGATTCTGGAATCAGAACTCTGGTGATGCTGGACGAACAGGGAGGTAGATACACACTTCTATTAGGCTGGTGTGTGTGTGTGTGTGTGTGTGTGTGTGTGTGTGTGTGTGTGTGTGTGTGTGTATTCAGGTGTGTGTGTGTGTGTGTGTGTGTGTGTATGTGTGTGTGTCCAGAGCAACTAGAGCGTATTGAGGAGGGTCTGGACCAGATCAACTCTGACATGAAGGAAGCTGAGAAGAACCTGACAGACCTGGGGAGGTGCTGTGGTCTGGGCTGCTGGGACAAGTACACACACACACACACACACACACACACACACACACACACACACACACACACACTTGAAGGATATAATGTTGTACATCAGATTATTGATCAGATGATTGGATTATGACCATAAAGAGACTAAAGAGAGGAGAATAAAATATTTTAACATTTAAATATGTTAACTCCCCCCCCCCCCTCTCTCTCTCTCCAGGCTGAAAGCATTTGAGGAGGGCGGGGCTTACAAAGCGGTGTGGGGGGGCGGAGCTTCGGACGGGGTCATGTCCAATCAGCCGCCGTTGCGTGTTGTTGATGAGAGAAAACAGATGATCATCACTGGAGGAGAGAGGTAGAGAGACATAGAGATGTACTGTACATAGAGAAAGAGAGAGAGTGGGGAGAGAGAGAGAGAGAGAGGGGGGGGGAGAACTCAAATTACTGTAGTTTTGTTCTTCACTCACTTTGTGATGTTAACCATGTCAATAAAGTTCTATAGAATTTTCATGGAAGACTTAGTGTGTGTGTGTGTGTGTGTGTGTGTGTGTGTGTGTTCACCTGTCATATGAACAGCTGGCCAAACACAGCATGTTGCTACACACACACACACACACACACCACACAGACACACACGCCTAACCCCTCCCCTCTCTCCAGGGTGATGGAGGTTCTAACCCCTCCCCTCTCCCCAGGGTGATGGAGGATGCGCGGGAGGTGGAGATGCAGGACAACCTGGCCCATGTGGGCAGCATCGTGGGGAACCTGAAGAACATGGCGCTGGACATGGGCAGCGAGATAGACACACAGAACGAGCAGATCGGGCGCATCCAGGCCAAGGTAGCTAACAGAACCAGCAGGTAGCTAACAGAACCAGCAGGTAGCTAACAGAACCAGCAGGTAGCTAACAGAACCAGCAGGTAGCTAACAGAACCAGCAGGTAGCTAACAGAACCAGCAGGTAGCTAACAGTCACCACCTCCTCCTCTCAGCTGTAGCTACACAGGGAATAGAACCCCTAACCCTGCAGTGTTAGTGCCTTGCTCTATACTGAGCTACACAGGGAATAGAACCCCTAACCCTGCAGTGTTAGTGCCTTGCTCTATACTGAGCTACACAGGGAATAGAACCCCTAACCCTGCAGTGTTAGTGCCTTGCTCTATACTGAGATACACAGGGAATAGAACCCCTAACCCTGCAGTGTTAGTGCCTTGCTCTATACTGAGATACACAGGGAATAGAACCCCTAACCCTGCAGTGTTAGTGCCTTGCTCTATACTGAGCTACACAGGGAATAGAACCCCTAACCCTGTAGTGTTAGTGGCCTTGCTCTATAACTGAGCTACACAGGGAATAGAACCCCTAACCCTGCAGTGTTAGTGCCTTGCTCTATACTGAGCTACACAGGGAATAGAACCCCTAACCCTGCAGTGTTAGTGCCTTGCTCTATACTGAGATACACAGGGAATAGAACCCCTAACCCTGCAGTGTTAGTGCCTTGCTCTATACTGAGATACACAGGGAATAGAACCCCTAACCCTGCAGTGTTAGTGCCTTGCTCTATACTGAGCTACACAGGGAATAGAACCCCTAACCCTGCAGTGTTAGTGCCTTGCTCAATACTGAGCTACACAGGGAATAGAACCCCTAACCCTGCAGTGTTAGTGCCTTGCTCAACAGTGATGTCGGTTTCTCTTTGCAGGCGAACCTCAACGTCCCCAGGATCGACGCAGCCAACCAGAAAGCCAACAGCCTCATGAAGAGATAAAGATGCTGGCTTCCTTCTTCTATATTATTATCATCATCATCATGATTATTATGATTATTATTATGATTATGATTATGATTATGATTATCTTCCATGCCAATGCATGCCACTGCTAAACCCTAAGCTATGTTCCCCAGCGTACGGAAGTGAACCATATTGTCTGCATCATGTTGTTCTACGTTCTAGAAGTTCTAGAAATAGACTCTATTAGCCCACGTGATAGACAAGGAACTACTGAATGGACACACAGCTCCGTGGATCTCATGAACGGGTTGCCTGTTATGTTATTGTTGTTGTTGTTGTTGTAACAGCAGCGCCCCCGGTGGACAGCCGAGGGACCGCAGCTCCACTCCTCCACATTAAAGTCACCTTTACACGTGATTTGAGGCTGATTTGTGTGCATATCAACGTACGTTGGTGTAGATATGTAGTTTTATTGGATCTAATTGAGATCGTATGCAGGCCCACTTGATTTATCCCAGGGGTTGTCTGTGGTTTGACACAAAGTCAACAACACAACACTTTAGGCCTCGACATCACGCCAACGCTGAACACGTGTTGAATCCACGCGTTTAATGCAGGCCTGTTATTGGCATGTTATTGGCATGTTATTGGCATGTTGTCTATCGTGTTGGGAAGGCTTGTTCTTAACTGAGCCGCCTCAGGTTTATTAGGCTAAAACAACCACGAACAACATAAATGATATGTGTTATATATGATGATTAAGATGGATTTGTATATAATTGTCTGGAAGCTGCAGACGGCGGGGCACCGCCGAACTAATGGTTGGTGACCTGTTGTGGGGCGGGTGATCTGTTGGGGTCACATGCTTGTGTATGAGCGAAGCATTGATACTTCTGATACTTTGTCACGTGACCTGTAATTAATGTGTATTAGTGAATACTTTTGTCACGTGACCTGTATAATGTGTATGTAGTCGAATACTTTGTCAGCGTGCACCTGTATTAATGTAGTATTAGTGAATACTTGTGTCACGTGACCTGTATGTAATGTGTATTAATGGGAGCCTTATCGTTCAAGCGTGACCTGTATTAATGGGTTATTAGTGAATACTTTGTCAACAATGAGCCTGTATATAATGATGTATTAGTGAATACTTTGTCACGTGACCTGTGATTTGTATTAGTGATACTTGTCACATGACCTGTATAATGTGTTAGGCTTTGTCACGTGACCTGTATTAATGGTGTATTAGTGATACTTTGTCACGTGACCTGTATAATGTGTATTTAGTGGAATACTTTGTCACGTGACCTGTATTAATGTGTATTAGTGAATACTTTGTCACGTGACCTGTATTAATGTGTATTAGTGAATACTTTGTCACGTGACCTGTATTAATGTGTATTAGTGAATACTTTGTCACGTGACCTGTATTAATGTGTATTAGTGAATACTTTGTCACGTGACCTGTATTAATGTGTATTAGTGAATACTTTGTCACGTGACCTGTATTAATGTGTATTAGTGAATACTTTGTCACGTGACCTGTATTAATGTGTATTAATGGGGACTTTGTCACGTGACCTGTATTAATGTGTATTAGTGAATACTTTGTCACGTGACCTGTATTAATGTGTATTAGTGAATACTTTGTCACGTGACCTGTATTAATGTGTATTAGTGAATACTTTGTCACATGACCTGTATTAATGTGTATTAGTGAATACTTTGTCACGTGACCTGTATTAATGTGTATTAGTGAATACTTTGTCACGTGACCTGTATTAATGTGTATTAATGGGGACTTTATCACGTGACCTGTATTAATTTGTATTAATTGGGACTTTGTCACGTGACCTGTATTAATTGGGACTTTGTCACGTGACCTGTATTGTGTATTAGTGAATATTTTTTCACGTGACCTGTATTAATGTGTATTAATGGCGACTTTGTCACGTGACCTGTATTAATGTGTATTAGTTAATACTTTGTCACGTGACCTGTATTAATGTGTATTAATGGGTACTTTGTCACGTGACCTGTATTGTTTAATACTTGGTACTTTGTCACGTGACCTGTATTGTGAATACTTTGTCACGTGACTTTACGACAGCGCGGACAGACTTCGTGCTGTTGATCGCCCGCAGCGCGGGGGGGGGGGAAAGAGAGAGAGAGAGAGAGAGAGAGAGAGAGAGAGAGAGAGAGAGAGAGAGAGAGAGAGAGAGGCGCGCGTGTTGCGCGGTCACGAAAAAAGCCTGCGCCTGCGCAATGCGGGAACGTGCCGCGCAGGCGCAGTCGCGCTCCGCTCGTCACTGCGAACTTTCGGAGCGCTGCGGACGAAGAGGGAAAATAATACGTCATTAAAGTCGGTAATTATTACATTACACACACACACACACACACAGAGAATGCACCGCGTTGAGACGCAGACGCGACGGAACGAGCGACACGTTTCGTTCTTCACGTCTGAAAGTGGAACGTTAAAAGCCGCCATTTCGCGCCACGACGTGAGGAGCGGCGGGAAGCTGGCCGACGTGTCGCGTTTCTGTCCCCCGACCGATGCGCCGCTTCGCCCGCGTCACCACACCACCGCGCACCAGACGACGGCGGCGCCTCCTGCTCCTCCTCCTCCTGTTGCTGCTACTGCTCCTCCTGCGGGTTCGTTCACGGGAGCGTTAGCGGCGTTAAAAAGATCGGATTGTTGTGACGATGAGACCCGAAATGGCGGAGAGGAGAAGCGCAACAAAGGGGGCGCGGAGGGCGCCGCCGATTGGTTGGCCGGCGGTCACGTGACGGCTTTGTCGGAGACACGTGATCTAACGCGTCGCGTGAAGAGTTCGGGCGGCGCGTCGCTCAGCCGCCGCGCGACAGGAGGACCGTTAAAATACCGTTAAATACAACAAGACGAGTCTGGCCCGTAAAGTGCACTATAATATAATAATATACAGTATTTATATATTACCACGGTACATCCTGGAGACACGCAGTACCCTGCCCGGCCGCCAGGGTTACCACAGAAACAGTTCAGTAACAATAATAACAATAAAAATAACAATAATAACAACAATAATCATTATTCACAGAAATAACTATAACTGTTTGCTATTTCACTCACACTGCAGTGTAAAATAAGATAAAACTATTAATCCCGAAGGAAATTCTTGTGCCAGAGGTTGCATAGCAACAGAGTTATAACAATAGAGAAATAAACAATAGAATAATAACAAATAAAATAACTAAAGTAACAACATTCAGTCATTTAGGAGAAGCTTGTAGCCTAAGTGCAGGTTTGAGCGGAATATTTACGTTTTTATTTTATTACGGATCTGTCAAATATTGAAATCGGGTGAAAAAATAGAGAAAAGTGGATCGTCACAGTATGAGGCCATGTAGATATGGGCTCTGATTTGGGTTTTTATTGTTTGGTGTTTTGTCGGTAACATTAGAGTTAACCCAGCTGGTCCGGACCAGGGCAGACTAGCCGGGACCAGGAGGGCAGACCAGCTGGGAGCAGGAGGGCAGACCAGCCGGGACCAGGAGGGCAGACCAGCCGGGACCAGGAGGGCAGACCAGCCGGGACCATGGAGCCCTGGATGGAGGTGAAGGAGGAGGAGGACCTGGAGAGGCCCTTCAGGTTTGAGGGTCTGCGCAACAAGACGCGCTTCTCCTTCGCTGAGATCAAGCTGCTCCTGGAGGAGGTGAAGAGCAACCGCTTCGTGGTGCTCAGTGAGTGCTGGCTCCTCCTGCTCCTCAACTCATCACCTAGCATCTGGGTTTAAAGTTCATCTGATCTTCATCTGAGATACACATTTAGCTCCTGTAATAAGATAAGATAGAACTTTATTAATCCCGAAGGAAATTCTTGTGCCAGGTTGCATAGCAATACAGTACAATAAAACAATAGAGAAATACACAGAATAATACAAATAAACTAACAGATTTACAAATGTACAGTCAAAATATACAAATATATAGGCAAGATAAGCTATTCAGACAGCAAAGACAATTTGGCATAATTGAAGTGAAATACAGCTGTGATAATAATGGTTATTGGGAATATTAAGAATATTGCACATAATGTTGAAAGGTAATGTAGGAGAGGTATTGGACATGACATTAAGAATATTGAGAATATAACATGTGTGCTTGTGTGTGTAGAGAAGTTCAACGCTGGAGTGTCCTCAGACACTAAGAAGGTCACTTGGTCGAAGATCACAGATAAAGTCAACAGTCTGGGAGTCACCTGCAGAGAGGTGAGCACGAGTACTACCACTAGTACTACAGTACTTGTGTGTGTGTGTGTGTGTTCAGTATTTATGTATGTATACATTGTGCAGTGGCGTGTTGCTATACTGCCCCCATGTGGGGACATGCAATAATAATAGTCGCATAAACTGAGATTTTTTTAATAATAAAATGACTATTCGAATATTCAAAAATCATGACCCATCCCTACATCAATTGCAGTGCTGATATATTTTTTTGCACAATAAAATAGTCACAGTCACGCAATAAAAGCAATACCAGTTCTCTTAAAATGTTTTTAGCATTTTGTCTTTCCAACAAATAATCGAAAATTATCGATCCCTCAACCCAGCTGGTCCTTTGTCCTTTGACGGACACATGGGGCCGTCTGTAATGTGGATTTCATACTGAAGATATTGGCTGTTATTATTAGAATGTTTATTAGGAGTGCACCATAATTATCGGTCCGATAATGAGACATTTTTCTTATTGTGTATTATTCCAATAATTAAATAATCTGAACATGATAGCGGATCGATCGAGCTGCTGAGTGGAAGCTAACCTGTGTAGCCTGCTGTTGTCATGGCGACAAACTGCTGCATGTGGGCGGAGTCGACCGCAGAGACGGGCAGGGCATCGCCGTGGCGACGACATGACTCCACAAGGGTTCTGAGTGTCAGAGTTTTAACAGAAGAGATCAGAAGTCACCTGAAAGGTGGTCATCACAATGAACATTCAGTCTATAAAAGCCTTTATTTCTGTTTTGAGCGATGCCACTTACTCTGTTAAAACTCTGACATGTCTGGTGGACGTTTTTGATGGATGAACAAATAAATGAACATTTGAAGAGTCAACTTTTGTTACCCATATTGATGACAGTGAGGTGAGGTTGGAGATATGGAACATTTAATAATCCATCATTATGATCACCACATCCCAGCCTCAGGTGTGCATCAACTACAGGTTATCAACTGCTTTTTAAAACACTCCCGTTATCTCCTCACTAGGCCACCAGAAGCATCGTTTAGCATATTGTATGTTCTTAGATGTTGGTAATGCACTCAGAATGTCACTTCTGTTCTTATCCCAGCTATTATGATGTTATACTGTATATATATCATATTATATGTTATACTGTATATATATCATATTATATGTCCTTATCTCAGCTATTATGTTATACTGTATATATATATATTTACTTATATATATTATTGTCCTTATCCAGCTATTATGTTACTGTATATATATGCATATTATATGTTCTTATCCCAGCTATTATTGTATATACTGTATATATACATATTATATGTTTCTTATCTCAGCTATTATGGATATGTTATACTGTATATAATACTCATATATGTCCTTATCTCAGCTATTATATGTTATACTGTATATATATCATATTATATGTCCTTATCCCAGCTATTATGATATGTTATACTGTATATATCATATTATATGTTCTTATCTCAGCTATTATATGTTATACTGTATATATATCATGATATGTTCTTATCCCAGCTATTATGTTATACTGTATATATATCATATTATATGTCCTTATCTCAGCTATTATGTTATACTGTATATATATCATATATGTTCTTATCCCAGCTATTATGTTATACTGTATATATATCATATTATATGTTCTTATTCCAGCTATTATATGTTATACTGTATATATATCATATTATATGTTATACTGTATATATATCATTATATGTTCTTATCTCAGCTATTATGATATGTTATACTGTATATATATCATATTATATGTTCTTATCTCAGCTATTATGATATGTTATACTGTATATATATCATATTATATGCTCTTATCCCAGCTATTATGTTATACTGTGTATATATCATATTATATGTTCTTATCCCAGCTATTATGTTATACTGTATATATATCATATTATATGTTCTTATCTCAGCTATTATGATATGTTATACTGTATATATATCATATTATATCTTCTTATCTCAGCTATTATATGTTATACTGTATATATATCATATATGTTTTTATCCCAGCTATTATGCAGGCAACCTAGCAATTATGAAACTTGTTCTATTAACCTCATACATATAAACCTGCTCTATTCTTATCTTCATGTACCACAGTGATATATTGCTGTCTCCTTCAACAAATGTACTCTTTGTAAGTTGCTTTGGATAAAAGTGTCTGATAAATACCCTCAATGTAAATGAACGAACTCCATATGGTGCATTGCTAAATGTTGATGCTAACAGAGTGCTGCTAATATCACCTGAGGTCTCAACGTGTGTGTTTGTGTGCGTGCGTGCGCGCAGGTGCGTCAGATCATGAAGAAGTGGGCGGACCTAAAGTGTGACGCTCGGAGGCGCATGCTGGCCATGCGGGCCCCCAAGGGCCACAAGAAGACCCTGGGGCCGGTGGAGCAGATGGTGCAGAAGATACTCCTCATGGCTCCTGGCAAGGGTGAGCTGCTCCTCCTTCTCCTCAACCACCTTCTACTGGCCTCTGAGCTCCACACTAAGAGAGAGAGAGTGTGTGTGTGTGTGTAGATGATCCAGAGTTGGACCTCAGCAGCATCGAGGAGATCAGCCGACGGAGACCGCGAGCCAAGACCCGGGGGAGACCGCGCCGATCCCCCCTCTGCTCCCCCAAGAAGGAGTCCCCAGGTAGCACCTCCTCCCCTCAGCTAGCACCTCCTCCCCTCAGCGAGCACCTCCTCCCCTCAGCTAGAACCTCCTCACCATAGCTAGCACCTCCTCCCCTCAGCTAGCACCTCCTCCCCATAGCTAGCACCTCCTCCCTCCAGTTAGCACCTCCTCCCCTCTGCTAGCATTTCCTCCCCTCTGCTAGCATCTCCTCCCTTCAGCTAGAACCTCCTCCCTTCAGCTAGCACCTCCTCCCCTCCGCTAGCACCTCCTCCCTTCAGCTAGAACCTCCTCCCCTCAGCTAGAACCTCCTCCCCTCAGCTAGCTCCTCCTCCCTTCAGCTAGAACCTCCTCCCCTCAGCTAGAACCTCCTCCTCTCAGCTAGCAACTCCTCCCTTCAGCTAGAACCTCCTCCTCTCAGCTAGCACCTCCTCCCCTCAGCTAGCACCTCCTCCTCCATGTCTAGCTGTACTGTATGGATTGTGAGTCTATATTTCTATATTTCATGTTAATCACCAAGTTCTGTGTTCTCCCAGAGTTCTACGAGTCGTATCCTGAGATTAACTTTGACCTGATCAACGATGAGAGTAAGAAGCTGCTTTTAAACGTCACAATAACATACTTTATAATATACTTTATAATATACTTTATAATATACTTGATATACTTCATACCATATAAGTGTACTTCATAACTAGGGCTGGGTACCGGCGCTGGTACCCAGCCCTTGACTTAGATACCGGTTCCTAAACCATACTTTTTTCCAACACCATTTAATAATAATAAACTGCACAATGCAGTTTCATAACATAACAAATATGGCTCACTGACGCGGGTGAGACTCACTTTTTAGAAAAAATTTCAAAATTTGTAAGATAAGATAGAACTTTATTAATCCCGAAGGAAATTCTTGTGCCAGGTTGCATAGCAATGCAGTACAATAAAACAATATGGAAATCAACAGGATAATACAAATAAACTAACAGATTTACAAATGTACAGTCAAAATATACAAATATACAAATATATAGGCAAGAAACAATTTGGCATAATTTAAGTGTAATACAACTGTGATAATAATAATGGTTCAGGGACGTATTGCACCTGATAGAAAGAATATAATGTTGAAAGGTAATGTAGGAGAGGTATTGGACATGATATTAAGAATATTGCACATGATATGTGATAACCAAATGTCAAAGCATTTTTTGATGCTCAATGGTATTGAAGTATTTCAGTCGATGCCTTAAAGGTTGTGAATTTCGATTCCCAGCCGTACTAGTAACACACTTCATGACATTGTACCCATGATGTATAAATATATATATGGTAGTATATATAGTATATTAGAAAGTGTGTATATATATTATAATACCTCATAATATGCTCAATGTACTTCATAAGAAGCTTCATGAAGTAGTTAATTTGAGGGGTACTATCTATAGTACTCTCCCTTACTCCTCCTCCTCTTCCTTCAGCTATGCCCATAGACTTCGAGGAGGAAGATGAGCAGCCCCTCCCAGACAGCAAGCCCTCCTACTCCAGCTCCTCCTACACCTCCTTCCCTCCTCCGCCGCCACCTCCTTACCCTCCTCCCTCCAACGGCACCTCCTCCTTCCACGCCTCCTCCTCCTCCTCCATCATGCCGCCTCCCTTTCTCCTCCCGCCTCCTCGGCCCGTGGCTCCTCCTCTCTCCGCCGCCTCGGCTCCTCCTCCTTCTCCTCCTCCTCCTCCTCCC
This sequence comes from Coryphaenoides rupestris, assembly GCA_002895965.2. Taxonomy (NCBI): domain Eukaryota; kingdom Metazoa; phylum Chordata; class Actinopteri; order Gadiformes; family Macrouridae; genus Coryphaenoides; species Coryphaenoides rupestris. Next base: position 16,417 of record PIJE02002613.1, read on the forward strand.
CCCCCCTGTGTGGCCCCTCCCCCTGTGGGCGGGGCCCACGAGCGGCTGGCCCGGGTGGCGGCCCAGAGCCTGCAGCAGCAGCAGGTGGGCGGGGCCCTGCTGGGCTCGGTGTCGCGCTCCTTGGAGCTGCTGGCCCAGGCCGTGCAGCAGCTGGTGGAGACCCAGCAGGACTTCATCCAGGAGTCCCTGGAGCTGCAGCGCCACACGCTGGACATCCTGAAGGACTTCTCCCACAGCACCCTGGCCCTGCTGCGGGACAGGCAGCCCTCCTCTTCCTCCTCCTCCTCCGCCTCCTCCCAGGGCAGCAGACACCCCGCCTGCACCCACACCCGGCCCACAGCACCCACAGCACCCACAGCCTGCACAACATTACCACCTCCTGGTGAACAACCACCTGCTGGTCCACAACCAGCTCCTGGTCCACAACCACCTCCTGGTCCACAACCACCTCCTGGTCCACAACCAGCTGCTGGTCCACAACCAGCTCCTGGTCCACAACCAGAACTTCCACCTGGACCAGAACTTCCATCTGGACCAGACCAGCACAGCCGACAACCACAAAATATAGAACCGCAGGAACCAGAACAACACAACCCAGAGCCACAGAAGTCAGAACTAAGTACCCCAGAACCTCAGGAACCAGAACTAAGTACCCCAGAACCTCAGACTGTGCGGCCTGAGCCCATGGAGCTGCAGGACATCGCAGCCAGAGACCCTGGGGGAACCCAGTACTGTTCAGCAGGACCCAGGTCTAACTAAACCAGGACCATCGAACCCCGGCCCAGACCAGTAGAACCGGGTCAATAGGATCTAGCCCATGCCAATAGAATCGAACCCGGGTCAACATAATCTACTGCAAGCCAATAGAATCTAACCCAGGACAAAATGCCCTAAACTCGAATAGAACCAGAGGTCGACTGGTGGCTGTCAGCGTCGGCGGCCATGTTGACGAAGTCTTCCTGGATGTGACAGGCTGTGAGGTCAGGTCACATGACCCTCGGGGGTGGGGAGGGGGGGGGGTGGAGACTGGACTCTATGATGATGAATTATGTCGATAGACGAAACCTGTTGAACTGAATCCTACACTGTGTTGTGCTTGAATGAAGGTGACGGTGCTCCCCGAACACAGGAAGTGATGCGGGCGCAGTCGAGAGAATAAGACTTACCCATTACCCATGATGCCCTGGGCCTCGGCACCCAGCTACTGGACCTGTGTCGAGGTTCTGGTCCTTTTTATGAACTACGTCTACCAGTTGTCATGGATGTGACGGCCAGATATGGAATATTTTACACGCAAGTTAATTATGACTAGATTAACCTGAACACTGCTGTAAGAATCAACCTCAAATAAAGTCGAATAACTGGAGACAATCTGTGTTTACGGTGTCATCAAGACTACCATTATAACCCGTCCCCATAGACTACCATTATAACCCGTCCCCATAGACTACCATTATAACCCGTCCCCGTAGACTACCATTATAACCCCCGTCCCCATAGACTACCATTATAACCCGTCCCCGTAGACTACCATTATAACCCGTCCCCATAGACTAACTACCATTATAACCCGTCCCCGTAGACTACCATTATAACCCGTCCCCGTAGACTACCATTAGAACCCGTCCCCATAGACTACCATTATAACCCGTCCCCGTAGACTACCATTAGAACCCGTCCCCGTAGACTACCATTAGAACCCGTCCCCGTAGACTACCATTAGAACCCGTCCCCATAGACTACCATTATAACCTGTCCCCATAGACTACCATTATAACCTGTCCCCATAGACTACCATTATAACCCGTCCCCGTAGACTACCATTATAACCCGTCCCCATAGACTAACTACCATTAGAACCCGTCCCCGTAGACTACCATTAGAACCCGTCCCCGTAGACTACCATTAGAACCCGTCCCCGTAGACTACCATTAGAACCCGTCCCCGTAGACTACCATTAGAACCCGTCCTTGTAGACTACCATTAGAACCCGTCCCCGTAGACTACCATTAGAACCCGTCCCCGTAGACTACCATTAGAACCCGTCCTTGTAGACTACCATTAGAACCTGTCCTCGTAGACTACCATTATAATTTATGACTGAAGTCTTTATTTATTTACCTGTGTGTGGTGTGTGTGTGTGTGTGTCCTAGCCAATAGCCACACCCCCTCTTGGTCTACACACACACCTGTGCAGGTACACACACTACACACTGGACCTGTCCACTCTAGTTGAACTGGTTTACTGGTCGCCTCACCTCCTAGCCCCCTAGTGTCCTCGTCTCCTGTCCTAACAATATATACATATATATCTCTAGCTGTATCTCTATTTGACATATATATATATATACTGTTATATAGAGATATATCTAACTATCTGTTATATAGAGTTATATCTCTATATCTATAACAATATCTGTTATATAGAGTTATATCTATCTCTAACTATCTGTTAGTTATATCTCTGTTTGACATGTAGAAAGAGATATACTGTTATATATTTATATATCTATAACTATCTGTTATATAGTTATACCTCTATATATATCTATATATCTCTTATCTCTATTTGACATGTATAAAGAGATATACTGTTATATCTATATATACAGTATCTAATCTCTATTTGACATGGATAGTGTTATATAGTTATATCTATATATATTTCTATATATATCTCTCTTATCTCTATTTGACATGTCTATATATATCTCTGTCTCTTATCTCTATTTGACATATATGGTGTTATATAGTGTTATATAGTTATATAGTGTTATATAGAGTTATAGTTATATATTGTTATATATAGTTATATCTCTATATATATCTATATCTCATCTCTATTTGACATGTATAGTATTATATAGAGTTATATCTATATATATCTATCTCTTATCTCTATTTGACATGTATAGTGTTATATAGAGTTATATCTCTATATATATCCATGTCTCTATTTGACATGTATAGTGTTATATAGTGTTATATAGAGTTATATCTCTATATATATCCATATCTCTTATCTCTATTTGACATGTATAGTGTTATATAGAGTTATATCTATATATATCTCTATCTCATCTATTTGACATGTATAGTGTCATATAGTTATATAGTTATATCTCTATATATATCTCTATCTCATCTCTATTTGACATGTATAGTGTTATATAGTTATATAGTTATATAGTGTTATATAGAGTTATATCTCTATATATCTCTATCTCATCTCTATTTGACATGTATAGTGTTATATAGTGTTATATAGATTTATATCTATATATATCTATATCTCTTATCTCTATTTGACATGTATAGTGTTATATAGTGTTATATAGAGTTATATCTCTTATATATATCTCTATTTGACATGTATAATGTTATGTAGTTATATAGTGTTATATAGAGTTATATCTCTATATATATCTATATCTCATCTCTATTTGACATGTATAGTGTTATATAGGTGTTATATAGAGTTATATCTCTTATATATATCTATATCTCATCCTCTATTTGACATGTATAGTGTTATTGTAGTTATATATTAGTTATATTCTCTACTATATATCTATCTCTTATCTCTATTTGACATGTATAGTGTTATATAGTGTTATATAGAGTTATATCTCTATATATATCTCTATCTCTTATCTCTATTTGACATGTATAGTGTTATATAGTGTTATATAGTTATATCTCTATATATCTCTTATCTCTATTTGACATGTATAGTGTTATATAGAGTTATATCTATATATATATATATCTTATCTCTATTTGACATGTATAGTGTTATATAGTGTTATATATAGTTATATCTATATATATATATATATATCTTATCTCTATTTGACATGTATAGTGTTATATAGTGTTATATATAGTTATATATATATATATATATATATATATCTCTATTTGACATGTATAGTGTTATATAGTGTTATATATAGTTATATCTATATATATATATATCTCTTATCTCTATTTGACATGTATAGTGTTATATAGTGTTATATATATATATATATATATATATATATATATTATCTCTATTTGACATGTATAGTGTTATATAGTGTTATACGTATCGGATCGTCTTTTTTGGAGAGATGCACACCCCTAAGAGTTATATATATATATATATATATATATCTCATATCTCTATTTGACATGTATAGTGTTATATAGTGTTATACGTATCGGATCATCTTTTTTGGAGAGATGCACACCCCTAAGAGTTATATCTATATATATATATATATATATCTCATATCTCTATTTGACATGTATAGTGTTATATAGTGTTATATCTCTATATATATCTACATCTCATCTCTATTTGACATGTATAGTGTTATATAGTGTTATA
>PIJE02002613.1:29418-49418 GCA_002895965.2 Coryphaenoides rupestris
AAATGATTGAGCCACTGCTTTGTCTTTTACCAACCAAGTTTACCAACCAAGGGGCTCTCCTCCGCACGCTCCGCAGACGTTGTTGCTTTCTCCATGTTTGTTGAAGAGTGCCGGAGTGTCCCTCCCCCTCCCCCCTCTGTGCATGAAAGAGGAGGGGCGGGGCCGGGGCGCGGGAAGCAGTGCAGAGAGCTCCGATCAGCGGCTTGCCTGAAGCAAGTATTACAGCGCAAATTTCAACTATATCGATATATGCGATATGGTCTAATTCCATATCTTATTTAAAAATATATCGATATATCTTAAATATCGATATATCGCCCAGCCCTAGTGTGTGTGTGTGTGTGTGTGTGAGTGTGTGAGCTGTGGTGTGTGTGTGTGTGTGTGTGTGTGTGTGTGTGTGTGTGTGAGAGAGAGAGCTGTGGTTGATAGTGTGTGTGTGTGTGAGAGCTGTGGTTGATAAAGTGCGTGTGTGACCTGATCCCCGCTGGCTGGGTGCCTTGTGATCCGAGGTGAAACTGACTTTAAAATCCACAAGCGTCTGCGTCCGTCGATGTTCTGCTGAGCGCCGGGCGTGAAGCCCTGGCCGGACACGGGGAGGCGCTGGTGCTGCTGGGCCAGTACCGGTGTCGGGTCCGCTGGTCCACTCGTCCGGAGCAGCGAGGCGTCCGTCATCTGCAGCGGAACCACCGTCTGGGTAACACTCACATGTCTGCTCCTGCTGTGCTCCTCAGGCGGGAGGCGGGGAGGAGGAGGAGCAGAAGAAGAAGGAGGAGAAACAGAAGGAGAACTCGGCCTACGCTAAGAAGGTGATGCTCCGTCTGGCTGCCCTGATGGGGGTGGGCGGGGCCATGGGCGTGGTCTATGTCTTTGGTAAGTCTACAGAGGCTTCCTCTTGTGGGTAAAACAAACGCACCCTGACTCTCATGCACTCACTCTCTCTCTCTTTCTCTCTCTCTCTCTCTCTCTCTCTCTGTCTCTCTGTGCAGGTACCAATTCAGAGGACGAGCAAGGAAATAAGGTATGTTGTGACACACACAGTCTCATCATTGGGTGTATTGTAGTAATAGTTACAAGGTAAATTTAATAATGCGTTGGTCACGTACTGGGTGTTATTTTCACTTGGTCTTAAATTCTTCAACTGCTTGTTTTCCCAGTGCCAATAAAGTTGTTCTGAATTGAATTGAATGGAGGGGTGAGGGGGGTGTGGGTGAGTCGCTCCCACCAGGTGACACCTCGTCTGTGGTTTACGAGCGAGAAGGTTCTGTGTTAAGGCGGCACACTTCTTCACATCCTGGGGCAGCGCCCGGCACACTTCTGCATGTCCGCGATAATGTGGACGTCGTTAACGGTGGCGTGTGTCCTTGCTTCCTGCTTCCTTATGAGGCTCCACACTTCTCTCACCTCGTGTCCCCGACGGCTTCAAAGCAGCCGAGGGGCTCTGGGGAGAAGTGTGCCACTCAACCCTATTAGCATATCGTGACGTCTTAGGCCCCCACCACCCCCCCACAGTGGGACAAACAGCCTGAGGACGAGTGGGGGTGAGGGGGGTTGATGGACATCAACATTGGATTGATGTTATCGGACGGGCTCTCTGATGATGGAGATCCAGAAGTAGTTAGTTAGGACAGTACGCTAGTAGTTTAAGGGGGGGGGGTCAGGGGACACCACCTAACCCTACCTGCTCCCCCTAGCTAAGTGTGGAGGTGTCCCTGAGCAAGACACCACCTAACCCTACCTGCTCCTCCTAGCTAAGTGTGGAGGTGTCCCTGAGCAAGACACCACCTAACCCTACCTGCTCCTGACGTGTTGGTTGTTACCTTGCATGGTTGGCACCGCCGTCGGTGTATGAATGGGTGAATGTGAGGCGATACTGTAAAGAGCTTTGGATAAAAGTGATGTATAAATGCAATCCATTTACCATTACATCTAGGCTGACAGAATGTGCACGATACTGCGTCATTCGCCCAGCTAGTTGTGACGTGGCGTCCGACAGTTTGTTAAACATGTCTGTTGGACTTCCCAACCAGACAGCAAGTCCAAGATGAACCACCAAGACCTGTCGTGTCGTGTGGACCCCCCCCCAAGTCGGGTGCGAGAGAGAGGGGGTGTTCTGGGTGGGTGGGGGAGGTGTTCGGGGGGGGTGGTGCGTGGGAACAGACCCCTGTCCTCACCTCTGGTCTGGATACAACGGCAGTAAAGAGCCCGTCCTGTCAGCCAGCCACTAATAGACAGCCAGGAACTTCAAAGGGCAGACCCCACCCCCATCACCTCCTCTCTTCAGAGGAGGAGGAGGAGGAGGGGGAGGAGGAGGAGGAGGTGTTGGTGTCTGGGAGGCAGAGTGTGAGATCTTCATCATAAAGCTGGGGGGTGGGGGGGGTCTGGCCCTGGGAACCCACAGCAGCAGCAGGCTGGTGAAGTTCAAACAGAACAAGTCAACCTTCTCATCTCAGGAAGGACGCCTCTGGAGAACCACCTCCTGCTGACTCTCATGTGTCTCCAACTGACCTGCATTATGTCCTGGAACACTAGCTGTAGGCCCCTAGCTGTAAGCCCCTAGCTGTAGGCCCCTAGCTGTAGTCATCCTAGCTGTAGGCCCCTAGCTGTAGTCATCCTAGCTGTAGGCCCCTAGCTGTAGGCACCCTAGCTGTAGGCATCCTAGCTGTAGGCCCCTAGCTGTAGGCATCCTAGCTGTAGGCATCCTAGCTGTAGGCCCCTAGCTGTAGGCCCCTAGCTGTAGGCCCCTAACTGTAGTCATCCTAGCTGTAGGCCCCTAGCTGTAGGCCCCTAGCTGTAGGCATCCTAGCTGTAGGCCCCTAGCTGTAGGCCCCTAGCTGTAGGCCCCTAGCTGTAGGCATCCTAGCTGTAGGCCCCTAGCTGTAGGCCCCTAGCTGTAGGCCCCTAACTGTAGTCATCCTAGCTGTAGGCCCCTAGCTGTAGGCCCCTAGCTGTAGGCATCCTAGCTGTAGGCCCCTAGCTGTAGGCATCCTAGCTGTAGGCCCCTAGCTGTAGGCCCCTAGCCTGTTCAGGCATCCCTAGCTGTAGCCCCTAGCTTGTAGCCCCTACTGTAGGCCCTAGCTGTAGGCATCCTAGCTGTAGGCATCCTAGCTGTAGGCATCCTAGCTGTAGGCCCCTAGCTGTAGGCATCCTAGCTGTAGGCCCCTAGCTGTAGGCATCCTAGCGGTAGGCCCCTAGCTGTAGGCATCCTAGCTGTAGGCCCCTAGCTGTAGGCATCCTAGCTGTAGGCCCCTAGCTGTAGGCCCCTAGCTGTATGCCCAGTACCACTAAGGATGTACTAGGGTGTAGGTAGTATGGAGTGGTATCCGCTGGGTTCAGGTCACATGTAGTTCTGTGTCTGACGTCTACAGCGATGTGCTGGTGTAGTGTGCGCCGTGGCCACCAGGTGGAGCTGTAAGCACAGTTTCCAGCTCCCTGGTCTCTTTAATGATCGTTATCTGGGGGGAAAACACAGTGTGATAAAGAACTAGAATAACAACTCTGTAGAATGTACTAGAATAACAACTAGAACGTGCCAGAACACGTGTGTGTGTGTGTGCGTGTGCGTGTGTGTGTGCTGGTGTGCGCGCGCTTCTCTCTCGTGGTGAAGGTGGAGTATGTGGACATTGTATGAACACATGCACACAAGGTCAATAAATAACTATTGTGATCGTTTACACAGCGTTACTGATCTTTCTCTTTCTCTTTCTCTCTAGATTCCAGATGAGTTTGACAATGGTAAGTGTCTCGTCTTTATTCTCATTATTTCTCTCATCCAATTAAAGGTGCAACATGTATGTTCACTCACAAATTAACTACAATTATCAACGGAATGAGGAAGTGGACAGTTTTGACGTGATGTCAAAGACGTACAGGCACTATGTTGCCACCAGGTGTGAGGGGAATTAGCCATTCCAAGCAGTTTCAGAATCTCAAGTCACAAGTGGGAGTGTCCGCCCAGATGTATGCTGGCTAAATCAGCCTACCAGCCGACCCGGTGGACTGTAGCAGCTGGTAGGCTGGTTAGCGTCTGGTAGTAACCTCTTCATGTCAGAAGTAGAGGGCAGGGGGGGGGGGGGGGGGGGGGGGGGGGGGGGTTATGCAGAGTCCAGGTGAACTCTGCACAGGAGACAAATACTGTCTAACTTTGCTTTCCATTTATTACTGACAAGAACTTGAACACTTAAAGCAAGGAACTTGCCCATAATAATAATAATAATAATACATAGGACTTATATAGCGCTTTTCAAGGTAGTCAAAGACGCTTCACAATAAACAAATAAACATAACAGAAACGTATACAGAAACAAATACAAATATAGAGGTTGCAGAGTGAAAGAGAATGGTGGAGGTGGAAGTCAGATATTGTTGGCTTTCTTGAAAAGGTGGGTTTTGAGTTGGTTTTTAAAAGAAGTTTTTTCAGAGTTTTGGATGTTAGGAGGCAGGGAATTCCAGAGGGTTGGGGCAGCGACAGCAAAGGCTCTGTCCCCCAAGGTGCGGTATTTGGTCTTGGTGATGGGGGTGAGAAGGTTGGCATCGGCAGATCGGAGGTGGCGAGTGGGGGAGTGGCGATGGAGGAGATCTGTCAGGTATGAGGGGGGGCGAGATTATTGAGTGCTTTGTAGGTGATGAGGAGGATCTTGAAATGGATTCGGTGCTGTATTGGAAGCCAGTGAAGGTGTGACTGTGTCCGTTGATGGAGAGTTGGAGAGAGAGGATGGAGAGTTCTGGGCGGAGGGGAGGAGAGATTTTCCGTTTTATTGCAGTTGAGTTTGAGGAAGTTGTTGTTCATCCAGGTTTTTATTTCAGTGAGGCAGTCTGTGAGAGTGGAGAGAATGGCAGGAGTGATGGTTTTGGTGGAGATGTAAAGCTGGGTGTCGTCGGCGTAGCAGTGAAATTGTAGTCCATGGCGGCGAATGATGTGACCAAGGGGGAGCATGTAGAGGATGAAGAGGAGGGGACCAAGCACCGAGCCTTGAGGGACTCCATGTGAGACTGAGGTGGTATGGGATTTGCAGTTATTGATGGAGATGTAGTGAAATCTGTCTGACAGGTCGGATTTGAACCAGGAGAGTGCTGAACCAGTTATGCCAATGCAGGATTGCAGGCGACTGAGGAGGATGGAGTGGTTAATGGTGTCAAAGGCTGCACTGAGGTCGAGGAGGAGGAGAATGTTGAGGGAGTCAGAATCAGAGGGAAGTAGGAGATCGTTGGTGACTTTGGGCAGAGCGGTTTCAGTACTGTGGTGGGTTCGGAAGCCGGATTGGAATATTTCATAGATTTTGTTGGTGTGGAGGTATTGTTTGAGTTGTGTTGCGACGGTGCGTTCCAAGATTTGTGAGAGAAATGGAAGGTTGGAGATGGGTCTGAAGTTGTTGGGGTTGTCAGGGTCCAGGCCAGGCTTTTTGAGGATGGGTGTGATAGCAGCAAGCTTGAAAGGAGAGGGAACAATGCCAGAAGTGAGGGAGGAGTTGATGATGTCAGTGATGAGTGGGGCAAGAGAAGAGAGACAGGTTTTAACAAGGGTGGAGGGGATGGGGTCGAGGGGGCAGGTGGAGGACTTAATGCCAGTGAGTATTTTAGAGAAGTCAGATGTGGTTATGGGGGAGAAGAGGGAAAGGCAGTGGTCTGTTGGTGGGGAAAGTGCAGGCTCCGGGTCGGGGGTGATGGCAGAGGAGGTGACTAGTTGGTTGTGGATGTTTTTTGGAGTGGAAGAAAGATAAAAAGTTGCTGCATTTTTCCGGGGTGAATGAGGGTGAAATATTGTCCAGAGGTTTGAGGAGCTTATTTGTGGTGGAAAACAGAGTGCAGGGGTTGGAGTGTATGATGCTGGAGTACAAGGTGGGGCGGGCTTTGTTGAGTGCAGACTTGTAGGCCAGGGCGTGTACAGTGAGTACGGTATTCTTGTATAAGCGTTCTAGCTGTCTCTTTTTTGAGAGCATGTAGTTCGGGGTGTACCAGGGGGCAGACTGAGTGAATGTGACAGGGTTTTTTTTTATGGGGGCAAGCTGGTTGAAGCAGGTAGACAGGGTGTGGTTGTAGAGGTTGACAAGGTCCATGGGATCTGGGTTAACAGGGAGGGTGAAGTCAGATAGTGTTTCATGGTCTTAATGAAACGTTCAAGATGTCTAATCAAATAAAATCTTAAAATGAAATATCCAATTGTGTGTGTGTGCGTGCGTGTGTGTGTGTGTGAGTGACAGCTGTGTCAGGTTCTTCCTTGAATGAGTTCTGATCGCCTGCTGATCACTTGATCAATAACTCTTTCTCTCCTGCTAGTCTGTAATCCATCCTTCAACCCTTCCTGTATTCTCGGACTCCGCCCCCCCGGAGTGACTGGCCCTGGTCTTTATAGCCTGTGGTGTCTGTGGTGCAGTACTGTCTGTCTGTGGTGCAGTACTGTCTGTGTCTGTGGTGTAGTAATGTCTGTCTGTGTACAGTACTGTCTCTGTGGTGCAGTACTGTCTGTGGTGCAGTGCGGTCTGTGGTGCAGTTCTAAGTGTCAGAGGTTGTAAACATGTTCCAGTCTGATTCAGTGGGTGTGGCCATGAGGACACCTGTACCTTAACCTGTGGTTTGATCAGACAACATTACAATATCTAGAGTCATATTGATATTGAAGTTCAAATTCTATCGGCTGATACGCACACACGCGTGCACACACCCACGCACACGCAGACATTCACCTCGAGCCACTTGACGCAGTGCTCAGAGCTAAGATGCTAAAGCTACTGCTAGCAGCCTATTGGCCAATAAAACAGAAGCGCGATGCCACCGCGTGTGCGTTGGGTTATGCCTTAAACGAGTTCCGATCGCCTGCTGATTCTACCGATCACTTGATCAATAACCATCTCCCCCGAGTCCTGCTCGTCTGCCCGCCTATCGTCCCTCTAGCCATCAATCCCCCGACCCCTCCCCCTTCCCTTAAACCATTCTGTCATTCTTATCTCGGTCTCTATCCCTCCTCCTCCTCCTCCTCTGTGTTGGTTTATAGCCTCACTGCTCCTCTCTGTCCATCTGTGCTGCAGGACTCTCAGGCCTCACGTCTGCCTGACTCATCCGGGACGGATATGTTTACTGTGTTTACTTTGGACACGAGCTGCCAGGATTAAAGGGTTACGTTTATACTATCAAGTGGTTCTCTGAAGCCATGAGTTGTCACTGGCTAGCCTCCAGGACGCCAGGACTAGCATGCTAGCATCTTAAGCTAATACCCCCCCTCCCCTGGCCAGAACGGTTGTAGCCAGAGCTAAGGCGCTAATTAAAGCTCCTGTTGGCAGCCTGTTGACGAACGCCCAGCTGAGGCGCCTTCTGATTCTACTGATCACTTGATCAATAACACTCTCCCCAGGGTCCTGGGGTCTGTCCCTCACACCGTGATGCTGTCCAGTCTGTCCACACGTCTCTCTCTCTCTCTCTCACCCTCTCTCCTCCCTCCTCCACCCCCTCTCCTCCCTCCTCCTCCACCCCCTCTCCTCCCTCCTCCTCCACCCCCTCTCCTCCCTCCTCCTCCACCCCTCTCCTCCCTCCTCCTCCACCCCCCTCCTCCTCCCTCCTCCACCCCCTCCTCCTCCCTCCTCCACCTCTCTCCCCCTCCTCCACCTCTCCTCCCTCCTCCACCCCCTCCCTCCTCCTCCACCCCTCTCCTCCCTCCTCCACCTCCTCTCCCCTCCCTACTCCACCCCTCTCCTCCCTCCTCCACTTCCTCTCCCCTCCCTACTCCACCCCCTCTCCTCCCTCCTCCACCTCCACCTCCCCTCCCTCCACCACCCCCTCTCCTCCCTCCTCCACCTCCCCTCCCTCCACCACCCTCTCTCCTCCCTCCTCCACACCCACCTGCTGCCTCACCTGCCCTCAGACCACACCCACCTGCTGCCTCACCTGCCCTCAGACCACACCCACCTGCTGCCTCACCTGCCAGGCTGTCCTAGACAACACCTGGTCTTCTGCTGACACATTAGAACTAGGGATGCACCGATACCACTTTTTTTCAGACCAAGTACAAGTACAAGTACTTACATTTGGGTACCTGCCGATACCAAATACCGATATAAATACTTTTATATTGCAAACCGATATGAGGTTTGTAATATACAGGTGAGGTGGTGTATTACACGAGGGATAGGATTATTAGGTAGTCAGTCGGTTACTCGGTACCATGCGCAGTTGCTATTAAACAGCCATAAACGCCAACTTGGTTGCATCCATGGGCGCAGTATTTAGTGAGGACGCTGGGGACATGTCCCCACCAATATCCATCCCCCCCCTCCCGGATCAGAACCGCGAATTAACGGAGCCCCCCGACGACGGTGTCGTAATTGCGCATCCTTGGTGCAATATCTGTCATGTGCACCAATTTCCAAAACAAAAATACGCCCTTGCTTGCATCTCTTTATTTCAATATTACTTGGCTAAGAATATTACAAGGTTAACGTTGCGTTGCCAAAGTGGTATCGGGTGCGGTTGTATCGGAGTAGTTTAACGAGTACGAGTACATGAGCACAGTATCGGACCGGATACTGGTATCGGCATCGGTGCATCCCTAATTAGAACCATCAACACTGCTACAGGGACGAGCTACCATGCTAACCCTGAGCCACCGAGCATGGAGGTTCTCCTGTCATCTGGACAGATGTAGGGGAGGAGGGGGAGGAGCCCTCCCTGATGAGCTTAGAGAGCAGGCTCAAATGAATGGTCCCTCAGGGAGAACTTAGAACCCCTCACCCCACCACCTCTACTCACCTCCTTTCCTCTCCCCACCTCCTCTTTCTTCGTCTCTACATTTCTAGTAAAGCTCTGTCTGTTCCGTGATTCGTACCATCCACCCTTTAGCCCCGCCTGCTCCTGTACAACAGGAATGTGGTTGGACGTCTGATGTGTTCAGCTGTTGGTCTCATCGTGATGTGATCATGTATCTGAGTACTAACCCGCTATACCACATTCACAGAGCTCCTCCTCCTCCTCCTATATGCTTTTCACACTACATTTAACCCGGGCTAAGCAGCGTTTCACACTTGCATTTTTGAAAGAGGGTTAGCACCGCTTTTAACCCTGGGTCAACAAACCCTGCTACGAAGCAGGGTTAGCACCAATTTTGCGGTGCTATCCCCGAAATGCGGTGCCAAGAACAATAGTGTGAAACATTGTGGGGTTAGAACGTAACAGCGATATCAACGACTATCCATCCAACCACAGGCCGCAACCTCACCTCATTTAAATATTAACACGCTAATCACACGCGCATCTGTGTCGTAGGAGGCCTGCTGGATACAGACTGTCTCTCTGGACTGTGTCTCTGTAATGTGGTGCCAGTAGGAGGCCTGCTGGTTACAGACTGTCTCTCTGGACTGTCTCTCTGTAATGTGGTGCCAGTAGGAGGCCTGCTGGTTACAGACTGTCTCTCTGGACTGTCTCTCTGTAATGTGGTGTCAGTAGGAGGTCTGCTGGTTACAGACTGTCTCTCTGGACTGTCTCTCTGTAATGTGGTGCCAGTAGGAGGCCTGCTGGATACAGACTGTCTCTCTGGACTGTCTCTCTGTAATGTGGTGCCAGTAGGAGGCCTGCTGGTTACAGACTGTCTCTGGACTGTCTCTATGGACTCTGTCCTCTAATGTGGTTTCAGTAGGAGGCCTGCTGGTTACAGACTGTCTCTCTGGACTGTCTCTCTGTAAAATGGTGTCAGTAGGAGCTCTGCTGGTTACAGACTGTCTCTGGACTGTCTCTATGGACTCTCTGTCTCTAATATGGTGTCAGTAGGAGGCCTGCTGGTTACAGACTGTCTCTCTGGACTGTGTCTCTGTAATGTGGTGTCAGTAGGAGGTCTGCTGGTTACAGACTGTCTCTCTGGACTGTCTCTCCTGTAATGTGGTGTCAGTAGGAGGTCTGCTGGTTACAGACTGTCTCTCTGGACTGTATCTGTAATGTGGTGTCAGTAGGAGGCTTGCTGGTTTCAAGTTTCAAGTATTTTTATTGTCACTTCACAATTTACACGTGAGTATAAGCAGTGAGTGAAAAACCTTTTGTGCAAAACGCCCGACAGCCGACAGTAATTATAAAGGAATACAAAATAGAATATAACTACAAAATAGAAATAGAACTGTGCAAAATAGAAATAGAACTATAAATAGAATTTCTATGTAAAATAAGTAAATGAAATGGAATATACAGCAAAAATATCCAGGTGAGCAATACACATATAAATCAATGTACTAAAATATACATTGTTATATGCTGACATTCACAGAATGTCACAGAATACCTTCCCAGACAGTCGACACAACACTAGCACCAGCAGTTGGCACCAGGACTAGCACTAACACCAGTACTAGCACCAGCACCAGCAGTAACACTAGCACCAGTACTAGCACCAGCACTAGCAGTAACACTAGCACCAGGACCAGCACTAGCAGTAACACCAGCACTAGCACCAACACTTAGCACTGCTACCAGCGCTAGCTCCAGCAGTAACAACTTATCACCAGGACTAGCACTAGCAGTAACACTTAGCACTAGCATTTAGACATTGATGCCGAACTTGTTCAGCAGCCTGATGGCCTGACTGTGGAAGCTGTCTCTGAGTCTGCTCGTCACTTGATACTGCGGTATCGCCTGCCTGACGGTAGAAGTGTGTACAGATCGTGGCTGGGGTGGTTATTGTCTTTAATAATCCGTTTGGCCTTGGCCACGCACCGCCTGGTGTATATATCCAGGAGGGAGGGAAGCTCACCTCCAACGATGTACTGGGCCGTCCGCACCACCCTCTGTAGTGTTCTACGCTCCAGTGCGGTGCAGTTCCCGTACCAGACGGTGATGCATCCTGTAAGAACACTCTCGATGGTACAGGAGTAGAATGTTCTGAGGATGCGGGGGCACATGTTGAATTTCCTCAAGTCGCCTGAGGAAATACAGGCGTTGTTGGGCCTTTTTCACCACGTGTGTGGTGTGCGTGGTCCACGTGAGGTCCTCGGAGATGTGCACGCCGAGGAACTTGAAGCTGCTGACCCTCTCTACTGCAGCACCGTCGATGGAGATGGGGGCGTGCTCTCCTCTCCGCTTCCTGTAGTCCACGATCAGCTCCTTGGTCTTCTTGACGTTGAGGGCGAGGTTGTTTTCTTGGCACCACTGTGCCAGTGATCCAACCTCCTCCCTGTAGGCTGTCTCGTCGTCGTCGTCAGCGATCAGACCCAACACTGTCGTGTCGTCAGCAAACTTGATGAAGACGTTGGAGCTGTGCATAGCCATGCAGTCGTGGGTGTACAGGGAGTAGAGGAGAGGGCTCAACACGCATCCCTGAGGGGCTCCAGTGTTGAGGGTCAGCGGCTCTGAGGTGGTGCTGCCCATCCTCACCACCTGGCGGCGGCCCGACAGGAAGTCCAGTATCCAGCTGCACATGGTCGGGTGCAGGCCTAGACTCCTGAGCTTGGTGTCGAGCTTGGCAGGAACTATCGTGTTGAACGCTGAGTTGAAGTCCACAAACAGCATTCTCACACAACAGTTCTTCCCCTCCAGGTGACTTCCGGATGTCCACCCGCTTGAAGGCTCTGCGCACGTCAGCCTCTGAGATGTTCAGCAGGCTGGCCTCCTCAGGCAGCGCTGACTTCGGCGGGCTGCCGTTCACGTCGAACCGGGCGAAGAAGGTGTTTAGCTCGCCAGGGAGGGAGGTAGAGGAGTTCTCTACACCGCTGGTTCTCCCTCTGAAGTCCGTGATTGTCTGCAGCCCCTTCCACACACCCCTCACGTCGTGGCTCTTGAATTTGTCCTCCACCCTGTTCTTATACTCCCGCTTGGCAGAGCCGATGGTCTTGCGGAGGTCGTAGCGGGCTCTCGTATATTCCACCATATTCCCGGAGTCAAAGGCGGCGTTACGCGTGCGGAGTGCGGCGCGAACATCGCCATTAATCCACGGTTTCTGGTTGGGATAAATCCGAACCGACTTAGTAGGAACAACGTCATCTATGCATTTCTTGATGAACCTGGTGACTGAGGACGCGTACTCGCTGATGTTATTGTCCGACGCAACCCTGAACATATCCCAGTCCACGTGATCAAAACAATCCTGCAGCATAGACTCTGATTGGTCCGACCAGCATTGGACCTCCTTCACAGCGATTGGTTGCTGCTTCAGTCTCTGCCTGTAGGCGGGGAGTAGTTGGATCGAGCGGTGATCTGATTTGCCGAACGGTGGGCGGAGGAGGGACTTGTAGCCGTCCCGGAAGGGGGTGTAGCAGTGGTCGAGGATCCGCACGCCCCGTGTGTTGCTTGTGATGTGTTGTAGAACTTCGGGAGAACTTTCTTCAGGTTCGCCTTATTGAAGTCCCCCGCCACAATGAAAGCAGCCTCCGGGTGAGCCGACACCTGTTCGCTGATAGCCCCATAAAGTTCCTTCAGCGCTATGTCCGTGTTGGCTTGAGGGGGACTGTACACAGCAGTCACGGTTACTGCTGTAAACTCCCGCGGTAGCCAGAATGGTCGGCACATAAGCATCAGGTACTCCAGGTCCGGGGAACAGAAAGACTGTCTCTGTAATGTGGTGTCAGTAGGAGGCCTGCTGGTTACAGACTGTCTCTCTGTAATGTGGTGTCAGTAGGAGGCCTGCTGGTTACAGACTGTCTCTCTGTAATGTGGTGTCAGTAGGAGGCCTGCTGGTTACAGACTGTCTCTCTGTAATGTGGTGTCAGTAGGAGGCCTGCTGGTTACAGACTGTCTCTCTGGACTGTGGTGTCAGTAGGAGGTCTGCTGGTTACAGACTGTCTCTCTGGACTGTGGTGTCAGTAGGAGGCCTGCTGGTTACAGACTGTCTCTCGACTGTGGTGTCAGTAGGAGGTCTGCTGGTTACAGACTGTCTCTCTGTAATGTGGTGTCAGTAGGAGGCCTGCTGGTTACAGACTGTCTCTCTGTAATGTGGTGTCAGTAGGAGGCCTGCTGGTTACAGACTGTCTCTCTGGACTGTGGTGTCAGTAGGAGGCCTGCTGGTTACAGACTGTCTCTCTGTAATGTGGTGTCAGTAGGAGGCCTGCTGGTTACAGACTGTCTCTCTGTAATGTGGTGTCAGTAGGAGGTCTGCTGGTTACAGACTGTCTCTCTGTAATGTGGTGTCAGTAGGAGGTCTGCTGGTTACAGACTGTCTCTCTGGACTGTCTCTCTGGACTGTGGTGTCAGTAGGAGGTCTGCTGGTTACAGACTGTCTCTCTGGACTGTCTCTCTGGACTGTGGTCGTGTGCTGACTGTTCCCAGGGGAGGACTTAGGCCACACTACTCTCCCTGTGTGTGTTTAAGACACGCACACACGCGGTGCGTCGTCATGACAACGTGACAGATGGCGGGGTTTCCTGCGTCCCCACGCAGCTATGAACTCTGGGGGATGGAGTCTCCTGGGAGCGCGGGGGGGGGTAATGGGGGTAATGAGAGCTGCGTGTGTGTGTGTGGATAGAGATTAACATCATATTATTATTATTATCATCATCATAAGACAGAAGAGGACTCTATTAGGCAAAGCCTTCAGGTTCTACCACGTAACCACCTCATCCTAACAGTCATAACAATTAAATATAATCACAACATGGGGTGCGATGTGTATATGTTGAACCAGTCATCACGTGAATTAACATTGCGATACAAGGGTTACATTCCCACGAATAGTGAATCATGTCGAAATCACAAACGTCTGTCGCAATCGGCTTGACTCCCGTCATGTTTTCCATTCAATAAATGTGTTACTGTTTTCTTGATAACCTCTGTGTGGGAGGGCAGCGGTATTCACACGTTGGCCATTTCATGTATTTATTTGTATTCTGCATTGTTTATTGACTGTTCTTACCCTGACTGTTCTTAATTTAATGACTTATTATTTATTGTAATTGTAGTTTTTGTTTAATTTAAAGCTCTATTTGTGTTCCAGATCTTCCCGTCGTCCAGCAGTTGCGGAGAACTTACAAGTACTTCAAAGACTACCGCCAGGTGGGTCTGAGAGCTACACACACACACACACACACACACACACACACACACACACACACACACACACACACACACACACACACACACACACACACACACACACACATCAACAAGTATCACTGAGGTGGTTGGCTACTAAGTCCGAAGGCTGTGATTGGCTGAGATCACAAACGGCAGACATGACGTCTGTGACGCTTCCTGGTGCTCGACCAATCAGGGCCGGCACTCGTCTGCTAGTGTGAGCATTACCGTAGCGTTATAAAGTGTGTGTGTGTGTGTGTGTGTGTCAGATGATCATCGAGCCCACCAGCACCAGGCTGCTGCCGGACCCCCTGAAGGAACCCTACTACCAGCCCCCCTACACCCTGGTGCTGGAGCTCACCGACGTCCTGCTGCACCCCGAGTGGTCGGTGGGTCGCCACGACAACCACGCAGCTCTCACTCACCCGCTGTCTCTGTCTGTCCCTCTCTTAGTCTGTCTCTCTCTCTGTCTGTCTCTCTCTCTCTTAGTCTCTCTGTCTCTCTTAGTCTGTCTCTTAGTCTGTCTGTCTCTGCATCTGTCTCTCTATTTTTGAGGAGGGGCTGTAGGGCTAACATGTTGATGTAGGATCTTGGCGAAGTGTTTGAGGCTGTGTGTGTGTGTGTGTGTGTGTGTGTGTGTGTGTGTGTGTGTGTGTGTGTGTGTGTGTGTGTGTGTGTGTGTGTGTGTGTGTGTGTGTGTGTGTGTGTGTGTGTGTGTGTGTGTGTGTGTGTGTGTGTAGTTGTCTACTGGCTGGAGGTTTAAGAAGCGTCCAGGTATAGACTACCTGTTCCAGCAGCTCGCTCCTCTCTATGAGTTGGTCATCTTCACCTCAGAGACCGGCATGGTGAGAACATACTACACGCATGAACAATACAACATACTACACACATAAATACTACCATAACATATACACTGATCCTATACTGATTGTGTGTGTGTGTAGACTGCCTATCCCCTGATCGACAGCATCGACCCCCAGGGCTTCGTCATGTATCGGCTCTTCAGAGACGCCACACGCTACACGGACGGACACCACGTCAAGGTACCGCCTTGCGGCCGTAGAACCCTCCACCTGTGTGTGTGTGTGTGTGTGTGGTGTGTGTGTGTGTGTGTGTGTGTGTGTGTTGTGGTGGTGTGTGTGTGTGTGTGTGTGTGTGTGTGTGGTGTGTGTGTGGTGTGTGTGTGTGTGTGTGTGTGTGTGTGTACACCAGTAAGGTGTGTGTGTTGCAGGACGTGTCCTGTCTGAACAGAGACACCAGTAAGGTGTGTGTGTTGCAGGACGTGTCCTGTCTGAACAGAGACACCAGTAAGGTGTGTGTGTTGCAGGACGTGTCCTGTCTGAACAGAGACACCAGTAAGGTGTGTGTGTTGCAGGACGTGTCCTGTCTGAACAGAGACACCAGTAAGGTGTGTGTGTTGCAGGACGTGTCCTGTCTGAACAGAGACACCAGTAAGGTGTGTGTGTTGCAGGACGTGTCCTGTCTGAACAGAGACACCAGTAAGGTGTGTGTGTTGCAGGACGTGTCCTGTCTGAACAGAGACACCAGTAAGGTGTGTGTGTTGCAGGACGTGTCCTGTCTGAACAGAGACACCAGTAAGGTGTGTGTGTTGCAGGACGTGTCCTGTCTGAACAGAGACACCAGTAAGGTGATCCTGGTGGACTGTAAGCGTGAGTCATTCAGCCTCCAGCCCTTCAACGGTCTCGCTCTGCGCAAGTGGGACGGGAACTCAGATGACCGGACGCTGTACGACCTGGCCAACTTCCTCAAGAGTACGTCCCCCTGTCTGTCTCCCTGTCTGTCCCTCATCTCTGTCCCCCTGTCTGTCCCCCTGTCTGTCTCCCTCATCTGTCTCCCTGTCTGTCCCTCTGTCTCCCTGTCTGTCCGTCCCCCTGTCTGTCCACCTGTCTCCGTCCCATGTCTGTCCCTCTGTCTCCGTCTCTGTCTCTCACAACACAGGGTAATCAGTGTTCTTGTTGTGTTTTTGTTGTGTTATTGTTGCATTGTTATTGTTGTTGTTGTGTAATTGTTGTTATTGTTGTGTTGTTGTTGTGTTATTGTTGTGTAATTGTTGTTATTGTTGTGTTGTTGTTGTGTTATTGTTGTGTAATTGTTGTTATTGTTGTGTTGTTGTTGTGTTATTGTTGTGTAATTGTTGTTATTGTTGTGTTGTTGTTGTGTTATTGTTGTGTAATTGTTGTTATTGTTGTGTTGTTGTTGTGTTATTGTTGTGTTGTTGTTGTTGTTGTGTCCAGCGGTGGCGCTGAGCGGGGTGGACGACGTGCGCTCGGTACTGGAGAACTACGCCCTGGAGGACGACCCCATCGACGCCTTCAAGCGCCGCCAGGCCCAGCTGGCCCAGGTACCAAACCAAGCACACCCAGCACTACCCCTACTGACCCACGCACATCACTGGCAGCGGTGTAGCGGTGGTCCTGTTCATAGCTCACGGGCTAACAGGCTAATAGGTTAGCAGGCTAATAGGTTAACAGGCTAGCAGGCCAATAGGTTAACAGGCTAGCAGGCTAATAGGTTAACAGGCTAGCAGGCCAATAGGTTAACAGGCTAGCAGGCCAATAGGTTAACAGGCTAGCAGGCCAATAGGTTAACAGGCTAGCAGGCTAATAGGTTAACAGGCTAGCAGGCTAATAGGTTAACAGGCTAGCAGGCTAATAGGTTAACAGGCTAGCAGGCTAATAAGTGAACAGGCTAGCTGGCTAACAGGAGAGCAGGCTGATTGGCTAACAGGCTAGCATGCTAACAGGTGGGTGTGTCCCTGCAGGAGGAGGAGCATCGGCGGGCGCAGGTCTCCCAGCAGAGCCAACAGGGATTCTCTCTGGGCTCCGTGGCCTCGCGACTCTGGCGGTCCAAACCGCAGTGAGCCACGCCCACATCGCCATCCACCAATAGCAGCCCGGCCCTCACCTGCCCCCCGGGGCTGCGGTCCAACATTTGTGATGACCAATCGTGTCTGGCTGGCCTGGGCTGCGCCACAAGGACATTGGTTAACTTCTGCACCAATGGGTGGGGTCTTCCTGGGTTCCTGGCTGTTCATTGGCCGGTTTTTAGTTATCATGTGACTCATAGAAGCAGCTGGACGCGGGAGCCTGCAGGTGGGCCTCTGAGACGCTCCGTCAGCGGGGCCTCTGGGCCCTGGCCCCACCTCCCAGGGGCCCCGCCGCCTGTCTGTCCGGGTTATCGTCGTCGTTGTTTGTTTATTATATTGAATGTTGTGTCGCTCGGAGTTGCGACCGCCTGCTGGGACTATTCAAGTGGTGTTGATGGACATTTGGCTCGGCCAATGGGAACGCGGTGTCGGGGGTGGCGCTCAGTCAATGAGAGGTCCCTGACCCGGGGGAAGTGGCGGCGGTTGTCGTGTCAGAACTCTGCTCCAATCAGCTGGCTGCTCTGCTGTGATGTCATCGCTCCTTCCTGAGAGGTTATCATTGTGGCGACCGCACTCTAAACTTCTTGCCAATAAAAACACCGTGAAAGTCTCTGTGTTGTGTTTCCTGGGAGGAGTCTGAGAGAGCTTTAGCATTGAGCTAGATATGCTAACGTAGCTAGCTACAGGTAGCCAGCTAGATGTGTGGTGACTAGATCAGACTACCAGCCCGCCCAGTGGACTGTACCAACTGGTAGACGGGTGACTAGATCAGACTACCAGCCCGCCCAGTGGACCGTACCAACTGGTAGACGGGTGACTAGATCAGACTACCAGCCTACCAGCCCGCCCAGTGGACCGTACCAACTGGTAGACGGGTGACTAGATCAGACGACCAGCCCACCCAGTGGACCATACCCAACTGGTAGACGGGTGACTAGATCAGACTACCAGCCTACCAGCCCGCCCAGTGGACCGTACCAACTGGTAGACGGGTGACTAGATCAGACGACCAGCCCACCCAGTGGACCGTACCAACTGGTAGACGGGTGACTAGATCAGACTACCAGCCTACCAGCCCACCCAGTGGACCGTACCAACTGGTAGACGGGTGACTAGATCAGACAACTAGCCTGCCCAGTGGACCGTACCAACTGGTAGACGGGTGACTCTATCAGACTACCAGCCCGCCCAGTGGACCGTACAAACTGGTAGACTGGTGACTAGATCAGACGACCAGCCCGCCCAGTGGACCGTACCAACCGGTAGACTGGTGACGAGATCAGACGACCAGCCCACCCAGTGGACCGTACCATTGAGCTGTTTTCTTATTTCTTGTCTTATTGTTATATTATATGAAGCTGTGTGTTGCGTCTGTCTAAGCTGCCTGCTGTAGTGGTAAATACAAGATGATACTAATATGTAATAATGTTATATATAGAGAGAGTATATATGTAGAGCTCAACATACTAGACACTTGATGACAAGAAAACAAAGCATGAAATACACAACATGAAGCACCAATAAGAGAGAACATGTTGGATACACAGCAGAGTTCGAGCCTTTAGTCACACTGTGCTGATGAACTGATCACATATATACTGTATTGATTGATCAACAATCGATCTGGCGTCTGAGATCTTTGAGGATTAGCGAGAGAGAGAGAGAGAGTGTGTGTGTGTGTGTGTGTGTGATGTAAATGCCAAGTGGCGCGAGGTCGCACCTTCCCGCAGACCGTGACGTGACGAACCCCACGGCGCGAGCCCCACACCTCCACACGTGCCCACGTTCGTTCAGCACGAGCTTCCTGGGAACCGGGTGCACACACACACACACACACACACACACACACACACACACACACACACGAAGTCTAAAGCCTGGTGTTGGGGGCGGGGCCGGGGTGTTGGGGCGGGGTCGCCATTTGTACCTCAAAAGGCGGGGTGTCGCCTCGCGAGGTGCGAGCAGCCGGACGGCCCCCCGGGGGGCGGGGCCTCCTGGGAAGGTGTCGCCGCTCGCACCTCGCGGATGAAAGGCGGCGTCTCGCAGACTCGCGCTTTCACCTCGAGCCGCGCGCTTCTCACGGTGCCCCCCCCCGGGCCCCGCCCCCTGCTCCTCACCTCGCGCCTTCACACCTGGAGCTCAGCCACGCGCCGCGGCCGCACCGCAGCAGACGGCCACGCGCCGCCATTTGGGCACGTGCGGAGAGATGGCGCGTAATAAAGATCCGTTTGGCCTCAAGAGCCCCTTTAGACCAGCAGTTGTATTTATTATATTCACCATCATCTTATAGTATATATATTATATAGTATATATATACACTATATCATATATATGACTATATTCACCATCATCTTATTGTATATATCATATATATTATATATATGATATATAATATAATATATACACTATATAATATATATATGATATATTCTATTCTATTTATTAGGTGTATGAGGTTAGGGTTCGTGCAGTGGAGGCGCGTGGCAGTCCTCATCACGAGGTTCCATCGACCGGCCATCTGCTGATCGATCTGTTTGATCTCTCCCCGCCTCGCGCCGACAGATTCCGATCACACCAGCGCCACGCGCCCCCACGTCAGGCACGCGCTCTGGTCCACTCAGAATCGTACTTCTATACTTGTATATATATATATATATATATATATACAAGTATAGTATAAATATACTAGTATAGATCTAACATATATATATACAAGTATAGTATAAATATACTAGTATAGATCTACATATATATATACAAGTATAGTATAAATATACTATTATAGATCTACATATATATATATACAAGTATAGTATAAATATACTAGTATAGATCTACATATATATATATACAAGTATAGTATAAATATACTAGTATAGATCTACATATATATATACAAGTATAGTATAAATATACTAGTATAGATCTACATATATATATATACAAGTATAGTATAAATATAGCTAGTTATAGATCTCATATATTATATATACAAGTATAGTATAAATATACCAGTATACGATCTACATATATATATAAAGTATAGTATAAATATACTAGTATAGATCTACATATATAATATATACAAGTATAGGTAAAAAATATACTAGTATAGATCTTACATTATATATAATATAAATCA
>PIJE02002613.1:54418-59418 GCA_002895965.2 Coryphaenoides rupestris
GTTGATCAGCATCCATCTGTGATAAACACTTCACTGGCAGGTTCAATCACACTCACTCTCCTACCAGTGTGGTGTCGCCTAATGCCTCGTTATTGATTGATTGATTGATTGATTGATTGACTGATTGACTGATTGATTGATTGATTGATTGATTGCTTGATTGACTGATTGATTGATTTGTTTTCAGGGAACCTTCTCTCTGATCCTGGAGGCGTGGCGGGCGGAGGAGGGCGTGTCTCCAGATGAGAGGCAGGACCACCTGTTGAGCCGCCTGACGTTCGCTCGCACCCTGGCGGTGGGGGAGGCGTGGTCCCTGGACGCGCACCTGGACCCCCTCGGCTCCGCCCACTTCTCCTACCGCGTGGTGTGTGACCCGGGTTACCACGGCGACACCTGCGGGGTCTACTGCCTTCCACGCGACGACTACTTCGCCCACTACCGGTGCGACGCGGGCGCCAAGGTGTGCCTGGACGGCTGGACCGGAGACTACTGTCATAAGCGTGAGTCTAGAGATCAAAGATAATCAATAATCATTCATTAAAGATAATCATTAATTAGATCTGCCTTCTATGGGGGGGGGGGATTAGTTTAAAGTTAGCTGAACTCATCTTGACTAAAGGCTGATCCATGCTCCACAAGAACAGAGAAATTAGTTCTTGTTCTCTTGTGTCAGAACAAGAACACAGTTCGTTCTCAGGCCTCCACGACATTTCATACTTCACGAGAAACTCCTCAAAGGCTCCGCCCACAGCAGCAAACTTCTGCGCCGGCGGAAAGCACATTAACCACGCCCACTTCAAATTGACCAATCACACAATAGCTTTCGGACATGACGCGAGAACAAAGTTCGGCTCGGATGATGTGTCGAGAACAAGCTGCGAGAACTCCTGAACCATTCATATATATATATATAATATATATATATATAATATATATGTGTAGAACTCCTGAACCAGGGTTGTGAGAACAAAATGACGTCATTTTGTTCTCACAGCCCTGGTTCAAGCGAGAACAAATTTCTCTGTTCTTGCGGAGTATGGATCAGCCTTAAACATACGTCGTCCTCCTATTGAACCGAGCACCCAGAGTTATTTATTCACATTTAATCTGTAGATATGGTGACCATGAGTTAATTATTAATAACTAGGGTTAAGTATTTATAAAGTAATGCTGTCCTACCAGAGAGCTGGGTAATATTTACCATGCCAACACACTGGGAGAAGGAGTTACAAGGAGTTAGAGGGGCGGGGGGTTAATCTGCAGTTTCAAATTGTGAAGTCAAGCAGTTTCCTCCACCGCCTTGGAGGGGGAGGGGAACAAAAGGGGTACCCCCCCCCCTCCCTCCTGCAGGACCACATGCTCATGTCCTCTCTCTCTCTCTCTCTCTCTCTCTCTCTCTCTCTCTCTCTCTCCAGCGGTGTGTGCCCCCGGCTGCAGGCCGGAGCAGGGGGAGTGTCGCGCCCCGGGTCAGTGTG
Organism: Coryphaenoides rupestris; assembly: GCA_002895965.2. NCBI lineage: Eukaryota > Metazoa > Chordata > Actinopteri > Gadiformes > Macrouridae > Coryphaenoides > Coryphaenoides rupestris. Next base: position 55,894 of record PIJE02002613.1, read on the forward strand.
CGTGCCGGCAGGGCTGGACCGGGCCGCTCTGCGACCAGTGCCAGCAGCACCCGGGCTGCCTGCACGGAACCTGCCAGCAGCCCTGGCAGTGCGAGTGCAAGGAGGGCTGGGGAGGCCTCTTCTGCAACGAAGGTGAGCCCCCGCCTCGCTAACCGGCTACCTAACGACCCAGTTAACAAATGACTAACGAGCTGCCGGTGGTTCGTTAAGATCGATCTCATCATGTCAGATCTCTCCAAATAGATATTGACCCTGTTGTCTAGACAACCTAGTTATAACCCCCCCCCCCCCATTAAGCAGTAGTTTGTAGCACCGTTTGTTTTTGGGGTTTTTTGTATTATTATTATTATTTGTATTATTTTAGTGCTGTTAGTGTTATTATTATTTTATTTTGTGTCTTTGTAACCAAATGAGCATGCATGACTTGTATACGCATGACCGATATTCACTACCATTAATACCTGTATCAAAACCCATTATACCCTATTTCATTGATACTTCTCTAAGGGAGGGAAGGGGGTGGGGGGGTGAGAGTCGGGGTAAACTGTCCCTTTGTTAGTACCTTGTTTCACAGAATGTTTCAATTTCACTTTATGTATGAGGTGTACTGTATTCTGTTATGCTGAAAATCTCAAAATAAATCATATATAAAAAAAAGATCGATCTCTAACAAGCTCTTATTGTGGACCGTCTCCTTCCTCTGATGAAGACATTCATTTAACTCCCGTTGGCGAGCATGCAACCAGAGTCCTGACCCGTGGTGTTGTTGTGTCTCCAGACCTGAACTACTGCACCAACCACAAGCCCTGCCAGAACCAGGCGGCCTGCACCAACACGGGCCAGGGCAGCTACACCTGCACCTGCCGGCCCGGCTACTCCGGGAAGGACTGCGAGGTGGAGGTCAACGAGTGCGACAGCTCCCCCTGCAGGAACGGAGGCAGCTGCAACGTGAGTTCACCTGCAGAGCGATCGCGGCGATGCGGCGCGGCGTGAATCAAACATCCGTAGTGTCACATGGTACACCGCGGACACCGCAACATCCAGACACCTAACGTGACACCTTCCTCTTCCTCCTCGTCTCCCAGGACCTGGAGGGAGCCTTCTCCTGCTCCTGCCCCCGGGGTTTCTACGGCGACACGTGCGAGGTCAGCGCCATGACGTGTGGCGACGCCCCCTGCTTCAACGGGGGGTCCTGTGAGGAGGCGGAGTCTGGGGCGGCCAGGGGCGGGTACCGCTGCTCCTGCCTCCCGGGGTTCACCGGCTCCAACTGTGAGAAGAAAGTGGACCGATGTAGCAGCTCGCCGTGCGCTAACGGTAAGCACCAGAGTACTCCCGCCCAGAGTACTGCAGTACTACGCAGAGTACCCGACTAGTGAGTGAGTGGAGGGTCACCCTGAGTGGAACCAGCCGCTGCAACACAACATCTGGCCAGATGTTGTGTTGCAGCCAGGAGATAAACACAGCAGGCGTTGTGCGCTGGAACACTTAGCTTCCCGCTAGGCTACACACTGTTTATCTTGGCTCCCCGGGGTCCTCATTACTGCTGCTCCTCCCTCCTCCCTCCTCCCTCCTCCCTCCCCCCCCACACCTCCTCCCTCCTCCCCCCCGACAGCGAGCCCTGCAGTCTGGGAGCAGTTTTCCTCTGCAGGGCCCCGCGTTGCACGATAAACCCCCGGAGCCCTGATTGGCGCATATCTCGTTCACCTGCCTTCATGTGTGTGCTGTGGTCCGACCTCTAACCTCTGACCTCTGACTCGTGTGTCTGCAGGGGGTCAGTGTGTGGACCGTGGCCACCGGCTGACGTGCCGATGTCGCCCGGGGTTCGCCGGGCCGCTCTGCGAGGTCAACGTGAACGAGTGCGCCAGCGGCCCGTGTCTGAACGGCGGCACCTGCGTGGACGCGGTGAACGGCTTCCGCTGCGTGTGTCCGCTGGGCTACGAGGGTCCCGGCTGCTCGCTGCGGGCCCCCGCCTGCGCCCGCCTGCCCTGCCTCAACGGAGGCACCTGCTTCACGCACATGAGCGGCCCCGTGTGTCGCTGCCCCCGCCGGCTACATGGGCGACCGATGCCAGTACGTCCGGACCCCGCCCCCGCCCCCGCCCCCGCGCCACGGTGGGGGCGGGGCCGGGGCCGGGGCGGCGGTGGGCGTGTGCGCGGCCCTGGGCCTCCTCACGCTGGCTCTGCTGCTCGCCGCCGCCGTCTTCTTCCTGCGCCAGCTGCGGCGCGGCGGGAAGCTGGCGATGGCGGCCGCCGTGAAGAATGACCTGGACGCCTTCAACAACCAGCCGGCCCGCGAGAGAGACGCCTTCCTGCTGCCCGGTGCGCCCTGCAAGGTGTCCAACCGGGAGCACGCCGCCCTCTTCAAGAACAAGGTGGCCGACTACAACCTGGCCAGGGAGGGAGACGCGCTCAGCAAGAACAAGTTAGACAGGTAAGGAGGTCACATGATCAGCACACGGTCTGTCCTCCTGTCTGTCTGTCCTCCTGTCTGTCTGTCCTCCTGTCTGTCTGTCATGCTGGTTGCTATCTGTCATCAGATAACAGTCATGGAACATGCACATGAGTCCAGCAATGGAGGTTAACTCCAACTCTCTCTCTCTCTCTCTCTCTCTCTCTCTCTCTCAGTAGTAACAAGTGTGACTCGACCGTGGCGGTTCCCACGATGAAGGGTGCCATGTGCCCGCCCATCTTCATCCTCCCAGAGCCTACGGAGCAGTGTGTGTTCGCTACTGAGGTAAGACACGCACACACACACACGCTCACACACACACGCTCACACACGCTCACACACACACACACGCTCACACACGCTCACACACACACGCTCACACACACACGCTCACACACACACGCTCACACACACACGCTCACACACACACGCTCACACACACACATGCTCACACACTCACGCTCACACACACACGCTCACACACACACATGCACACACACGCTCACACGCTCACACACACACGCTCACACACACACGCTCACACCACACACGCTCACACACACACGCTCACACCACTCACGCTCACACACACACGCTCACACACACGCTCACACACACACGCTCACACACACACGCTCATCACCAACCACGCTCACACACGCTACAACCACACACACGCTCACACACACGCTCACACACACACGCTCACACACACACGCTCACACACACACGCTCACACACGCTCACACACGCTCACACACACACGCTCACACACGCTCACACACGCTCGCTCACACACACACGCTCACACACACACGCTCACACACGCTCACACACACACGCTCACACACTCACGCTCACACACACGCTCACACACGCTCACACACGCTCACACACGCTCACACACACACGCTCACACACGCTCACACACACACGCTCACACACACATGCTCACACACACTCACACACGCTCACACACACACACACACCACACACACACATACACACACACACACACGCATGTTTAGGGCCCTTGAGGCTGTATGCTGCAGATCTACTGACCCCTACTGACCGCTG
>PIJE02002614.1:0-5000 GCA_002895965.2 Coryphaenoides rupestris
GAGAGAGAGAGAGAGAGAGAGAGAGAGAGAGAGAGAGAGAGAGAGGGAGACAGAGAGAGAGAGAGAGAGAGAGAGAGAGAGAGAGAGAGAGAGAGAGAGAGAGACAGAGAGAGAGAGCGAGAGAGAGAGAGATACAGAGAGAGAGAGAGACAGAGAGACAGAGCGAGAGAGAGAGAGAGAGAGAGACCGAACAAACGTCAATGTAAACAACGAGCCGCACGAAGATATCACAATATGATGACTGAATATAATAGTTGATATTTCCAGCTCGCATTACACAAAGGCAAGCGTACGAAGACCTTAAATTAGAGCACTTTCAAGTGTTCCCAGCAAGGTAAGTGTGATGACAGAGTAGCGGGTGGGCTGTGTTTCCTTCAAGCAGCGAGCTTCTGTCTTGCTCACAGCCCTGTCATTTCAAACTGCCGGCTTTATGTGGTCTAGTGATTCAAGTCTAGTGAACAGGCCACCCTTTAGAGGTAAGAAAACACTTTTAATAAAACTTTAGTAAATAACGCGGCGGCGCTGTCGCGGTGTATGCCCGGGGCTTTGGACGGAGCAGTTGTACATTATTTATTGCGTTGGCACGGTGTGGGATAGTTGGGCGTTGGTTTAATTATTGCAGCAAATGAAGTACGTGGTTGTTTGCCAATTGTCATCGTTTTTTTGTTTTAAATAGACGTCATGTCAAAAGCCAAGTTTTTCCAAAGTTGTTCACGCCTGGAGTGTAAAACCTTCGCTCACAACTCAAAGACGACATTATTAGTTTCGTTGTTATGACTTATGGTCCGAACTCATTAAGTCTACATTTATAGACTAATAATAATAATAATAATAATAATATGAATATGAATATGAATAACCGTTTCTCAGCTGATTTTTTCAGCCCGAGCTCCTGGACAACCACACAGAAGTACCGTTCTGGTTGAACAATCACCATCAACCCTGTCCTTCACCATTTTAGATTAGGACTGGTGACAATGGGTGAGGGACTGGGTGGGGGAGGTGGGGGTGATGGGGGGGGGGGGGGGGAAACTAAATAAAGGAGGGGACGTGACGTTGTCCACTTCAGGCCTCTCAGTCCCGGGCAGCAACATCGAACCGTCGGACCCGACAGAATGAATGGGAGGGTGGGTTGGGGTGGGTGGGGGGGTGCTAATGAGAGGTAGGGGTGGTGGGGGTAGTTCACGCCCCCCACCCCCCCCCCCCCCCTCTCAGAGTTTTGACGGAGGGCCTCTTTTTGTCCTGTCACACAGTGCTTGCCCCTCTTTCATCGGACGCAGTGGAGGGAAGCAAATGGGCCATAACTAGAGCCTAACGATCAGGCAGAGAGTGTGAAATTAGAAGAAACGTCTTCATTTTCACAGCTTCTCTCTCTCCCTCCCTCTCTCCCTCTCTCCCCCTCTCCCTCCATCTCTCCCTCCCTCTCTCCATCTCTCCCTCCCCTTCTCCCTCTCTCTCTACCTCCCTCCCTCTCTCTCTCTCCATCTCTCTCCCTTTCCCTTCCTCTCTCCCTCCATCCCTCCCTCCCTCTCTCCATCTCTCCCTCTCTCCATCTCTCTCTCCCCCCCCCCCCCCCCCCCTGCTTTGTGTCTCTTCAGCGGGGCGGTCATGTGTTCTGAGTGTAGGAGGTGAAAGTAAGGGTGGCGGAGAGTGTCAAAAGAGATTAGTTATTGAAAGGGGCTTACGGAGGTTATGTGAGACGAAGCCCAGAGAGAAGAAAAAAAAACCAAAAAACCAGAGCTGGTTGTTTGGACTCCGCTGCCCTTTGCTTTTCGGGACGGATGCCGGTTTGATTCGCTGGCCGGCCGCCACAGCCCTCGGGCACGCCGGCCACTCAAAGCCTCGTTTAAAATAAGGCCCAACAGCCAGCCAGCAACATTTAGACATTTAGAATAAATGCAACGCTAACAGACTCCCTTTTCTTCTTTCTTCTCCTGCTCCTGTCTGAATTCCTCACGCAGCGATGAGTTAGCGGCTATGCATTAGCGGCTATGAGTCAGCGGCTATGAGTTAGCGGCTATGAGTCAGCGGCTATGAGTTAGCATATCTGCTCGCGGCTAAGAGTTAGCGGCTATGAGTTAGCGGCTATGAGTCAGCGGCTATGGGTCAGCGGCTATGATTTAGCGGCTATGAGTTAGCGGCTATGAGTTAGCATATCTGCTAGTGCTGTTGGCCAACGCTCACTTTCTGCCAATGTCTTACATTTGTTTTACATTTGTTTTACATTGAGTGGAGCCACGCCATCACTTTCTACCGAGGCTTTATATTAGTTTTACATCGATCCTTCTCTCCGTCCGTCCGTATGACTGCCAGGACATTTTGTACATCGCTGAGTTCTGTAAGCGGTCCAATACGGCGTCGAGGCGGTAATTAATATAACGCTGGTACAGCACTATTGACAGACATATCGCGCTCTTCTTCTTAGTTTAAATCAGCCAGAGCTTGTAATTATAGTGTGTCGCTTGCAGAGTGTAATAAAGAGCTTGTGTCACTTAGGAATGTGTGATGTACAGAATATACGTACAGCATCAATACAGATATGTGTCAGTTAGAGGATGCAAAATGAAGCCTATGTGAATTAGATCCCGAAATATAAAGCATGTGTTTTGGTTATACTGTGCGATATGCTGAGTAACTAAATCTAAAACTTTCGTAAGCATGTTGTTCTGTCTTTCTGTGTAGTTTTATCGTTTTTATTGTCTGTATTTGACTTCTGTGTTTGCGCTCGACGTGAATTTTAATGTGTTATTGTTTTTATTTTTTTATTGTTTTTATATTATTTTGATATTAGATTTATTTTGATATTATTTTCTATTTGTAACTTTTATCTCATGTCTATTTTTTCTCATTGTGTGACTCATTGTACAGCACATTGTACCCCTGGTTTTTTAAAGGCGCTTTATAAATAAAATGTACTTACTTTACTTACTACTTATTATATCAAGCAAATTTCAATTTAGAGCCTTAAATATAAAGCATGCTTCAGTTAGAATATACAATATAGAGCATATGTAATTTTAGGGGCTGAAATATAAAACATGGGTAAGTTAGAATATGAAATATCTCTTAGATCTTGAAATAGGCATATAAAGCATGTGTCAGTTAGAATACGCACATTTTAACCGTATGCATCAGTTAAGGAGTATGCAATGTGGCCCAAATGTCAGTATAAAGCACGTTGCATCGGTTAGAATATGCAATTTAGCGCCTGGCTCTGTTAGAGGAAGCATCGTAGCGAATGCATCAGTTAATATGGAGCAGTGCAGTTCAGCGACCAAGCGCTACAAGAACGAGGCTCGCGATCGATATCTCAACAACACATGGGCTCCTCTGGGGAGAGAAAGAGAGAAAGATGGAGGAGGAGTAGGGTGGATGGGGGGTGGTTCAGCTGGAAGGTCTTTACTTAATTTAGTAAGGTCAAGTGGGCGCCACTGGCAGCGTGAGTGATAGAGTGAGAGAGAAACCACTGCTACTTCTAGAACCATCCCAACAGACGCAGTCGCTTCTGTGACTGAATGGAGGGGAAACCGGTCTTGGTGGCCCTGTTAGCGTAGCATCTAGTTAGGCAGCAGCAGCAGCAGCACGCCGTACGTCTATCTAGACACGGGTTATTTCCCTGTAGGCTCAGGCTTGGAATGCTGCACTTGGCACTCACACAGCTGCACTTTCAGATATGACTTGATATGACTTGATTTCAGATATGACTTGATATGACTTGATTTCAGATATGACTTGATATGACTTGATTTCAGATATGACTTGATATGACTTGATTTCAGATATGACTTGCGTTTGTTGCTTGCTCTAATCCAAACTAGATCATCCTCTCCCCACGATGCTCTCTACTAGCATGTGTGGTGGGTGGCACTCAAATATCCAAGACACAAAATAGTGTATAGTTGAGTAAATCCTGACTTAGCCTATGTATGTATTAAACTATGAATTATATGGAAGTATAATACATATATGTATGTACATATACTTATTGATGCTTCAAAATAGAAGTGAATAAAGAGGACATTCCTCTGGACTCACTCTTGGCTCTGCAAACACAGGTCCTTGAGGGAGGTTCCTCTCCTCCCTCCCCCCTGGAGAGGCTGAGTGACGAGGGTCACTCCCCCCTGAGTGACGAGGGTGACGAGGGTCACTCCAGGGGCCACAGCGGGTGTCAAGGGTGGAATTAAGGAGGTCAGGAGGTTTTAGTAGCTTAGTAGAGCTTGGGTTAGTGACCGAAAGAATGAGATCGCGGATACAAGCGGCCGAAATGAGTTTCCTCCGCAGGGTGGCTGGGCTCAGCCTTTAGAGATAGGGTGAGGAGCTCAGACACTCCGGAGGGAGCTCGGAGTTAGAGCCGCTGCTCCTCCGCATCGAAAGGAGTTCAGCTGAGGTGGTTCGGGCATCTGATTAGGATGCCCCCCGGGCGCCTCCCTTTGGAGGTTTTCCGGGGCACGTCCAACTGGGGAGGAGACCCCGGGGCAGACCAGAACCCGCTGGAGAGATTATATATCTCGTCTGGCCTGGGAACGCCTCGGGATCCCCCAGGAGGAACTAGAGAGTGTGGCTGGGGAGAAGGAAGCCTGGGGGGCCCTGCTTAGCCGGCTGCCACGCGACCCGAACCCGGATAAGCGGACGCGAATGGATGGATGGATGGATGGAGGAGGTTTTAGTTCCAGGTCAGGGACCATATCTCTCACCCCCACCCACTCTGACGCTACCAAACCAGTCAGAAACCAGTCAGACTGAACACACTCATGGTAACATCTGTCTGACTCTGAAGCCGTGCCCGGTTCTGCAGGGAGCCACGTCACACACACACACACACACACACACACACACACACACACACACACACACACACACACACACACACACACACACACACGCACACACACACACACACACACACACACACACACAAACACAGTGGACAAGTCGATGACACAAGAAAATAAATAGGGAGAGAGGGAGGGAGAGAAAGGGAGGGGGAGAGTCCAAGAGAA
>PIJE02002614.1:7500-26146 GCA_002895965.2 Coryphaenoides rupestris
AGGGACGGGATATAAGTTTCACTGGGGGGGCTCGACGGGACACTGGAAGCCAACTGCTGGTTTAGGCCTGACACGGCACTGTGGGCAAATGTTATGGATCCCCCCTCCGGCTAAGCCCGCGCGGTTATGCATGCGTGTGTAAGACAATAGCTTCTGTGGAGGAGCCTCTCTCCGGAGACTCCGGACTCCGTTTCCCCACACCTGTCGTCCCGGGCTATGGTGGAGGAGAGGAGGGGTGGGGCGGGACAATGGGGGGAAGCTGCCTCCATCTTGCTCAACTACGGCTTCGGCGTAATAATCACACAACCGAAAACAGACAAAAAGCAAAAGACAGAAACGCAAAGTACGTGCGTACGCAGATGACGCCCACGCTTACCTGGCTAAATCCCGGCTGCCTACGCATTACCGAATGAATACATGACTGTAAGAATGGAATCCTGCTCGCTGTGTGAGGAGGGTTTTTTTTCACAACAGTCAACATCTTAAAATCCTGCAACATCTTAAATTCCCAGCAAACATTTCAACATGAGCCCACACATGGGATGTTGTCGTCAAATCAAACTACTATAATCTCATAATCAGGCAAAAACGAACAGATTAGTTGCTGGTTAAGAAAAGAAAAACTAATAGTTAAACGTCCTTTGATTTACGGGGGCCATCGATACACATCGAGACCTTTACATCCCGTGATTGAAGTCGGCTCTGTTGATTTCCTGATTAGTATTGTTTTTGTGTGTTCCCGACGAGCCCACTTAGTATTCACATCGCTAATCAATTGGGACGCCTGTGATTGCTGAAAGTGAAAATATGTACGGATGAAAGTCAGATCTGATGTAAACCGCCCGTAAGATAGTAAACATCATTAGTGCAAGAAATGATGAGCCTCCCTCATCATTTCCTCCCAGCTCCCCTCTCTCTCCTTCCCTCTGCCTCTCCATCTCATTCCCTATGCCTCTCTCTCCCTCTCGCTCTCTGTGTCTCCCTCTATGTCTCTCTCCCGATACCTCCATCTATGTTTAGATTGAATCCAGAGTCGGGCAGACAAGAGCAAACCAGCCATCTCAGTTCCTGTGTATTGATTTGTAGGAATTAGTGAGGAGCAGACAGCATACCCCCGGGTCGGGGGGGTGTGGGCAGGGAGATGAACTTGTGCTAAATTGTAGTTGGAGGACTTTGAAGATGCTGTTGAAAGAAGCATGTCTATGCAGACTTTTTTTTTTGGAACTTGCTTGAAGACACAGGGAATGATCTGGGGATAATTTGAAACATCTTGAAACCAAAACCACAGAAGCATAAATAATTGAATAAAATAGGGAGTGGTTTTCTAAAGCATACCAGCAAATAAGTCTACAACATCTTTTTTCTCCCTCCTCCCTCTCTAAAAAGTCAGGATCCTGTGGTGACGGGGGGGGGCGGACCGGAGGAGGCCTCTGCGTGGACTCGAAGTGGGCCGGCTTACGTGCGGTCGGCTGAAAGCGATGCCTTGGAACGCCGCGTGGAAACATCGCGCATCAAACGGCCCCGCTGGAAGGCTTACAGCACATAGCTCCACGTCTGGCAGGGCGGCGCGGACGTACGTAGTTTGGCCCGAAGGTTCATTCATCAATTCCGTTAAACGCTTTGTCACGGGCGAATGCGGGGGGTCGGCTCGGGCCAGAACGTAGTCTACCACCACCAAACAATAATTATTAACGATTGGAAAATTCGGCCGACCATGGCACCAGGTAATTAGAGGAAGTCGCTTTTTCGAAAAAACTAAACAAAAAAAAAAGTACAACCATCGAGAGAGTGAAGAAAGTGAAAGTGGCTCGGATTGAGAAAGGCTTTCATATTTTTCTTGACATTATGTGGAAAGTATTCTTTCTTTCAGTAAGTTTCTACTGACTTGTTTTTGTGCCAGAAACCTCACATTATTAAATTGGCAATTTTCGTCTTTCCTCTTTTTTTTTTTTACTAATTTCTTCCTGGCACAGAAATTTGGAGGGCTTGTCTGTTTTTTTTTTTTCTTTTCTTCACTTCCTCCCATCTTTTATTGGCTGGCAGTCGGCGCGCTGTGGGTGGCTGGAGGCTTCCTTAATTGATCTTTAACCTTGAAGTGAGAAACCCAAATACTGCCACCCGACTGAAACACATATATCACGGGGGACTGAACAAATTTACACATTAGCCGGGGGTCTGACAGAGTGCAGGCCTACCACCCACTTAAGTCAATTATTATTAACACTCAAAATCTCTTGTAAGGTGAAAAAAATATATAAAAATCAATTAGAGAAACGAAAAAGGAGAACTTTTTTTTTTTTAAGCTGTCCATCAACGTTCAGGACTCAATATAAAAATCCCGTTTTTGATCAAGTTTTGTCAATTCATTGAAACTAAAAAGTTTTGCAGAATTTACCCTAGTTGAAATCTAAAGTTTTAGTTGGCCCCCAACAGACAAACTGGCCACTGACTGGCACATAAAAATGTTTGTGTTGTGTACCTTACATTTAAAAATATTACGCAATGTAGGCCTAACCGAGGGCCATTTTGTGCAGCTGCCCGACGACGGTAGCCGCGCCGGTACTGAGCTCGCCGCTACTGAGCTCGCCGCTACTGAGCTCGCCGCTACTGAGCTCCACATGACTTACGCTGTTGTCGCTGCTCCCAGACACGGGGTAGACCGTCCAGCCCAGCTCCGCCGTCGCTGTGGTCGAGTCCATCAGCGTCTCTGCCGAGGAGGAGAAAAAAGACAGAGGAGGAGTGAAAAATTAAAACGCTGGTTAAAAATCGACTTGGGGAAGAAGAAGGAAAAAAAAACAGTTTATTAAAATGTCATAATGGTGAAATGCTAGAGCAGAAAGAATTTTAAACCGCATGACGGGGGGGTCGGGCGGGGGGGAATACCCAGCATACCAGAATATGTTCACACACATAATTATCCCCCCCCACCCCTCACCGCCCCAGTCAACGTGACCGAGGATGACCTTGATAATGTTTCAGACACTATGCGTCCACCGTTAACGGACACTCGCACTAAACGAGTCGCAATTTAGGCCAAGGCCAAACATCAATTCAATTGAATAGAAACATAATAGGGACCTGGTTTAAATGTCTGAACTCAATCTAACAAACGCTTCTCACAAACACACACACTGCTTTTCCCACCACACAACGTTAAACGTTAAAATGTGCATTGGGATTGCATTTGCAGATTTATTTCAGATGACTTTTTGCATGTTGCCCGAAGTGTAAGCATAGACACTCCATCTGGCCAAGAGGCTATCTTACATGTGTTGTTATTCTGTTAGGCTTATACACTTTCTTCTCCTTTTTTCCTTCGGAATAAATAAGTTGTATCTTATATCCATTACTATTACTACCCTTCATCATCATGTGCAATATTTCTCATGTGCAATAATACTTCTCACTACTACTTCCCAATACCATTGGCAACTTGTTTTGCTGACTGAATATCTTACCTATATGTTTACATGTATTATTCTATTGTTTATTACTCTATATATACTGTATATACTGTTTATTCTATTGCAATGCAACCTCTGGTATATTTCCTTCGGGATCAATAGTTTTACCTTATCTTATCTTATCTTATCTTAAGATCCGCTGCGGAAAGAAATACATAAAAGGCCCGGATCCCTAATTTGACCTCTGGTGGTGGGGTGGTGACAATAGGCGATGAACAGAGGTCATCGTCAGAAGTCATCCCTACGATCCCTAACGAAGATCCAACATGGCCGACCGGCGACCACACCTTGCCACCACATGTCCAGCATCCTGAGAGCCCAGTCGCAGTACACAACACGGACGGAGGCAGCAGCCGTGTGGCCTCGGACAGAGAGCAGGGTGGAGGGTGGAAAAACACATTCCCCACCCCTGGGTGCAGGGGGGCGGGGGGGAGGAGGGGGCCACCCTATACGCCGTGGATTAACCGATGGAAAATAACACCTCTGGTAATTGGGGTCAAAGAGGATGTGTCAAAGATGTTCGTCATGGGAGAGAGCGGGCATGACGCTGCGAGAGAGAGAGAGAGAGAGAGAGAGAGAGAGGAGAGAGAGAGAGAGAGAGAGAGAGAGAGAGAGAGAGAGAGAGAGAGAGAGAGAGAAGAGAGACTGAGTGAGAGAGAGAGAAGAGGGTGGAGGGGGGTGAGATCTGAGAGAACGCCAGTGACCTCTACCACTGGGGCGACCTCAACAAGCTGTCCATCATCGGCACATTTTCCACCTTCTTTTTTTTTTTTTGACGGCCATTTTGGTTTGTTATTTCGCTTCCTCTCTCACACACACACACACACACACAATCTCAATCTCCAGTGTCCAGTCGACATCTCAGGCTACACCTACTGGGACTGCTACTGGCTGACATGAGGCTGAATGCGCCGCCCAGTGCCTTGATGAACAACACAGAGACACACAGACATACACAGACACACAGGACACACAGGACACAACAGAGGACACACCAGAGATACCACAGACAACACAGAACACACAACTACAGAGACAAACACAGACACACAGAGAGACACACAGACATACACAGAGACACACAGACACACACAGACATACACAGACACACAGAGAGACACACAGACACACAGACATACACAGACAGACACAGACATACACAGACAGACACAGACATACACAGACACACACAGAGACACACAGACATACACAGACACACACAGACATACACAGACACACAGAGAGACACACAGACATACACAGACACACAGAGAGACACAGACACACAGAGAGACACAGAGAGACACACAGACATACACAGACACACAGAGAGACACAGACATACACACAGACACACAGACATACACACATACACACACATACATACACAGACACACACACACGGAGACACACAGACATACAGACATACACAGCCTCCATTTTGTGAAATGAATCCCTTTGGTGGTGCTGTGGGACGATTTTGGGAGGAGTACCAAGTGAAAAATAGAGATAAACCCATCAGATTAAAAGTTAGAATAGTTTCTCCACAACTTTTCCAAAAAGTCCTCCTTAGTAAAAAACACAACAAAACAAGTTTTTAAAGCGTTCATTAAAACTTATTACCGGTTATAATGACTAGAGCGGCCTCTTTGGGAGGCACCTCAAACCTGTCCTCCTCAGGGTTGTGAGTTGAACGCTCCGCTAGCAACATGCCCACTCCTGCTCCAGCACGTCCGCTGGTCCCTGGTTCTCATCCCAGTCGGTCCCAGTCATCCTCCCGGTTCCTTCCTCCACAAAAACCCGCTATGATTTATATTCCAGAAGAAGCGCTGGCTTTTAATTACGCCGCCCGCGCCACATGCGTCGGCGTATCCCAGAACCTTTCCTCTGAATTCGCCACGCAGGCATAATAACATATTTCATATCCTATTCAGTTATCACAAAGCCCAAATCGTATAATTAGGAAGATGAGACTTATGCGCGGCGCTGCTATTGATAACCTTGTTGTGTGACGGGGAGCTGAGCGAGCACGCCGACTACGCGGGTGTTAGCCGGTGAAATGGTAATTATTCCTCCATAATGATAACGATAATTAGAGGAGAGAGTGAGGAGAATGATTTCCCATCACAGTGGCGGCGGCGGCTTGGGAAAAGTATAATATTGAGAAATTAAGTGCAGGCGTGTTTGAGTTTGTTGTTTTCTCCCACGTGAGTACTTGCTTGCTGACTTCATCCTTAGTCATTGAAGACTTCCTCTCTTCCCTCTTTAACCCTTTCATTGTTCACTATGTCGTCATTCAGCAAACGCTGTCATCCCCGGAGCGTCTTAAAGTGAATTTCTGTGGCTCCACACACCCATGTAGGCAATAAGCGTTGTGGTGAACCAGGTTTGATTTGGGCAGTTCCCACTTTCTTCTCTCCTTTTACTATCCAGTACATAAAGTAGAGCTGCAGGGCAATTAACTCAAAATGTATCAAAACCGACATGTAGATGACTTTAATTAACTTTACTTAAATATTAAATGAATACTCATAAATAGTTCATCTGCGTGTGTTTCCTCAAAAAATATTTAGAAATCACAAAGATAAGATAAGATATGCTTTCCTTCATGAGAACACAACCCAGCTTTAATAATTCAGCACATGTGCAGCACAGACACCGTCAGAGAACGATGAGGACAGAGTAAAACTAAGCGTAGAATCGTTCATTCCTAATCGTAACCGAGGTAAAACTTTGAAATAACCGTGATATTGAATTGAAGTCATATTGGCCAGACCTAATATAAAGGCACAAAAAGCCCATAGAAAAATATAGGCCTATAGGAAGACAATTCAGACACACGTCATTGAGAAGAGGCTAGAGGTTTCTCAGGGAGAAGAAGATCTCGCCTACAGGTTTAAGGCTGTCGACAATTGGGATGGAGAACCTAGCCCCTAACCCAGGGGTCATCAATTCATTAATTACTATGTTATTTTTAGACTGTGTGAACAAATGCAGTCCTGATTGGCAGGACTGCATATGTTCTGAATTCATTAATATTCTGCGGCCCGGATGGGAAGCCATAGGGGGCCGAATGTGGCCCCCGAGCCACCAGTTGATGATCACTACCCTAAACCACCATCCTCCTCCTCCTCCTCCTCCTCCTCCTCCTCCTCCTCATCCACTGCCTGTCTGTCTCTCATTCTATATTCCTTCTTCCCTCTCTCTCTCTCTCTCTCTCTCTCTCTCTCTCTCTCTCTCTCTCTCTCTCTCTCTCTCTCTCTCTCTGGCCTCTTATCAGTGGGCTGCATGTGAGACGAGTAGCACCCAGCGTCTGGAAGACAGATCGCCTTCCACTCCCGTGCTGCTGACTAGACATCAGCCTGGGCCGACGTCTCCCCGTCAGTCAGGAGGTGTGTGTGTGTGTGTGTGCGTGTGCGTGTGCGTGTGCGTGTGCGTGTGTGTGTGTGTGTGTTGTTCACCGCCCGAGCCCCGTCGATCAGGACACGCCCAGAGGACACGTCACTCAAGACTGATCGGACCGCCGTTTTTCTTGCTATAAGTTCTGAGGTTGTTGCTGCTGTCTCAACTGGAGCAGATTGCGTGGTACAGTACAGTATAGGTTGTGTTGCAGGGGTGTTGCCTCAGACCACGTTTGTTGTGTCGCAATGCTGTTGTTGTTGTTGTTGTTGTTGTTGTTGTTGCTATACTGTTGCTGTGTTTTTTGTAATGCAGTCTAAAATGTTGAATGATGATTGAAATGCTGGCATTTGTATGTTACTTTTGTTTTTTTGTTTCTATTCACTGCATCATCCAGGTGGTGTGTATGTGACAAATAAACATCTTGAATCTTGAATCTTGTTTTTAAGGCTTTTAAGGGAAAAAGGTAATTTACATTTGATAGTTGATCACAAGCTTGTTTTTGCATATATATATTGCATATATATTTATACAATTATGCATATATGGAGTTAAAACCAGGAATAGGCCTATATGTTTTACAGCAACAAATATTCAATGATTTACGATCACAAAAAGTGTAAAATAATATTCTTAAAAGTGCGTTTATGTTATTCATTTCATATTAGATAATTATTTGAGTCAACAACGATGAGGAGATGAATGGGAGGTGAGCCGCCCCACGGATAACCAACGCCTCTTGGGAGCCGTCAAAACGCTTACTGGCTAAGTGTGCTCACTGCGACACTTCCGGACTCTAAGGAGGCAGTTTAGTGGTGATGTGAGAGAGCGAGAGAGAGAGAGAGAGAGAGAGAGAGAGAGAGAGAGAGAGAGAGAGAGAGAGAGAGAGAGAGAGAGTTCTCAAGTGAGGGTTCTGACTGAAGTGAGTGACATTGGAGAGAGGGCGAGAGGGGGTGAGAGGTAGATTGGTACCATAACAACACTCTTCTGCTCTAAGAGGGGTCAGAATCTCGGCTTTCCTAGGAAAACAACGGCATCGCTTAAACAAACCTCGGGGAGAGCAGCTGTCCGCGGACCACCTGAACGGGGGGCCGTTTTTAATTTGAGATCCACGGTAACTGAGTCAAGAATTTAAAACATAAAATGAAAAAAAACTAAACGGTCAAAGAAGCATTTATGATGACTTATGAAGATGTGGTCAATTTATTTTAAATGACATGGTACTGCATCTAAGAGTTCCTCGCGTTCACTGCGTTCCCGTATAACCGTAGCCCAGGGACAAGATACATTAGACATGCCGTGGTGCACAAGCTATGTATTTATGCGTTCATTAAAATCCCCCCCGATACGTGCCCATGTGGACGCAACACGCAAGGCGGTCGGCCGTCTCCGTGCGCGCTCTCGTCCGTCGGGGTCGGGACTCGGACTCCGGGAGCCCGCCGTTGAGTGAGCCGTCATTCTGGTGTTTTGCCCCCGAGGGCACCGGGGGTCACGGTTTGAGAGATGGATGACCAATTAGTTAGTAACCTGAGACAGAAGGTCCGCGTTTGAGTGACGGACGGGGGGGGAGCCGTCCTCTCCGGCCGGCCGCGAGTCCCGTCGCCTCCGTGGCAAAACACCTCCGAACTCGCGCTCTGCAACACGGCGGGCCCCCGAGGGCAGGGAATGCAACCCGGTGCAACCCGACAAACCAGCCAACACAAACCAACCACCACTTCACTTCCCCCAGCCTTTCAAGCTCAGGCATGTGCAATAAAACCTCTGCCAGGTTCCTGAGACTAACTGTGTTTAATTGAGGTTTGAAACGTTCCTCCTCTCAACTCCCACTTCTTTCCACCCCCCCTCAGTGTAAATCATAAAATTGGAAGCAGATTTTCGTCTTCTCGGTTTGGTTTTTTTTTCCCGCGACTACTTAAGTAAACCGCACGTCTTCACCCAGCGGAAGGCTTCGGCGTGGACATCGGTCCGCGTGGCTAAATAAAACAGGATAGAAACAATGTCGAATCAGGCTATAATTAGGGCCTACAGTTAATTTGGTATTTTCTGAAGAAGCGATTGACCTCTAAAACACAGCGGCGGCGTGCGTCCGCTTGCAGGCTCCAGGGCTTCTCTTTCATATCTCCCGCCGCCGGCCGCCGCCGGGGGGGAGAGCGGTTCACTCTCTCTCGCTGCCTCCACGGGAAAAAACAAATCCCTCGGTGGTGGGGTTCCAGATCAAAGTAAGCCACTTACACAAGTTTTTTTCTTCCAGGAGGCTGCGGTAATGCCACGTTCACGGCGGTAATGCCAGGTTTACGGCGCAGAAACCACCAGCCCCACACACCTGTGCAGTATTGTGTTGATGGTTATTAGATGTCTGCTGTGTGTTTGTCCCTTGGATGCCTGGCTGTGTCTCTGCTGATTGAATGTGCGTGTGCATGTGTGTATGTTCTGTTGGTGGTGTGTGCCGTGTGCCACAGGTCTGTGTGGGTGTCGGTGTGTGCTGTGTGTGTGTAGTGTGTGTTGTTTGTGTGTGTTGATGCATTCGTGTGTGTCCGAGCATTTGTGTTAGATGTATGATTTGGTCTGTGTGTCCTTTTGTTGTGATGTCCTGGATTTGACATGCGTTTGCGAGTGTGCATGTGTGTATGTCTTTTTAAGGTAGTGTGTGTGTGTGTGTGTGTGTGTGTGTGTGTGTTGTCTATTGTCGGCAGGTCTCTGTGTATCGCTATGTGTTGTGCGTGTGTCCGTGTTGCCTCGTTTGTGTTTGTGTGGTTAATAATGTTGCGTGGTGTCTCTTGGTCTGTGTGTCATCTCACTCGTGCCGTCGCCAACGGCAACAATACTTCAGCCATTGGCTCGATACTCTTCTGTGTGCGTTGCATATGTGTATGTTTGTTGGGTTGTGTATATGTCCTGTTGGTGTTGTGTATTCTGTGTGTGTGTCTGTGTTGTGTTGTGGTGATGTGTGTGTGTTAGTTGGGACAGGCACCCGGAGATTTGTACGGTCTTGTTGGTGGTGGTGCATGTGGCACAGGTCTGTGTCAGTGGTGTGATTGTGTGTGCGTGTGTTGCGTGCGTGCGTGCGTGGCGTGCGGCGCTGCCGTGCAGTGCGTGCGGTCTAGTGCGTGCAAAGGTGCCGTCGTGGTGCGTGCGTGGTTCGCATTGTGTGTGTCACTTGCGGCTTCAGACCGGCGGGCCAACATTACGATCGGAATGGGGTGAATGAACATTTGACCTGTTAAAAGCGTTAACTGTTTTAATAGTCTTTCTTTCCCTCCCATGTGCTATTCAGTTAGCTGTCCACGAGCATACATACACCAGCACATCCAATTAGAAACTAAACTAGGTTTGTGTGTGTTGTGTGTGTGTGTGTGTTTGTGTGCCCATGCATGCTTGTGGGTTGGTTAAACATTGCGTATAGCCCTAGTGTGCAGAAATTGCATGTGCACGTCTGTGTTGTGTTGTGTGTGCGGGTGTGTGTGTTTTTTTTTTGCCTTTTTAGCATGCGTTGTGTTGTGTTAATCCCATTACGGGCCCATTTCCGCAGAGCCGCCCAGTCTGCGTGGAGGTGGCGCGTCGTTTATATTCCCGCGCTCCGTACTGCAGCATTGACAATTGCGTGTCAACATACGCCGATCACGCACATGTGCGACGGACGCCAAAGGCTCCAACTCCCAAATATATGAAAAGGTTCCACATAAAGCTCATAATCTTGCTAATCTTGATTATTATCACTAAAGATTGCTACTTCTAACATAACTATACATAACTACATGTGACGGACGCGCTGATGATGATGATTGATGGATGATGTATGAGGACGATTGACAACTGTGCTAGTTAACCGAGGTCTAAGTCCAGAGCAAAACTCCTCATCTTATTTATAACTTTCACCCTGAAGACATTTAGACACACCGAAGGAATGAAGCCGTCATTTGTCATCATTGAAACGAGTAACCGTGGGAATACGTGCTTAAGAAGCTCCAGAAACCAAGGGAAGGGAAGAGGCATGTGTTCCCCCCCCCACACCCCCCCCCCCTACTCTCGGCCCCAAACCCACTTGACCGCGAGAAACAGCGAAAAACTTAAGTTGCTATAGTTGTGCCCGCTTGGGGGATTTTGGAGGATGACCCAGTAGGGTCCAGGAACATCAGTGGTTTGCTGGCGGCACCACCCGATGACACGCAAGGCTTCTCATGGGTCCGACAAGGTCGCGCAGCCGATGTTTATTCTGGAAAGTCTCGGGTTGCATCCCTGTCTCTCTCCGTTCGAAAGAGACTTGCAAGCATATGATTGAGTATCCTGTGCAAAAGGAACACATATCGGATGACTGAGTGCAGTTTTTGTTTTGTACATTTACATTTGTACAGCAAAAAAGTAAATTAACTTTCTCAAATTAAAGATGTATTTCTAGTTACAAAAACCCACTGTGAGATCCCTTGGCTAAGGGAAAATGTTTTTCTTGAATAGCGACCACATCACAATTGATAGTGAAGTTTAATCAGTATTATATTACGAGCATTGTTAAGTCAATGCTACCTACCAGGACATATTAGGGTCCAAATCCCAAAATGGGCAGGCTTTATGGGCCTAAGCTTTTTACTTTGGAAAGGCCTCTGATTATGAAAGTAGAGGTCCCAAGTAAAAGGCAACATGTGTTATAAATGAAAGCTTTTCTGGATCACTGCATTGTTCAGGCGGGGACTTGCAGGAAATCTTCAACGTCATTTCCACTCAATAGATGAAGTAATTCCCAGGCCAGCAGCAAACTGCTGTGGGGACTATGGCGCAATGAGGGTGTGAGACGAATCAGCCGCTCTCTAGTCTGATTGATTCGGCTACGCCAGAGTCCTTCATACCAGGGGAGGGAACCGACCTGAGAGGAGAGACTGACCCAGCCTTCGGGCCCATCCACGGACTGCGGCTTGCCACTTTCGCCCACCGTCAGAGGCCGGCCCAGGAAGCAACCTAAAAAAAAAATCTTTCACCGGGCTTCACCGATCTTCTCCACCGCAGGCGGAGTTTCATCACCTGCTTCAGGATGCCGCCTGCCATCAGTCAGGATCAACATGAGCAGCCAAACCGGAGGAACTCGGGCCGCCAATGGTCAATCACTATCTACAGCTGCCCTACCTCTCTCGTACCCTCTCCTCTCTACAACAGGCACAAACACACCGTTACAGGGCTGCCCTCAAGGCTTCTAACTCCCTATTATGGTGACCTGCGTGCATCGAATTACCCTCCAATATACCCCCGTAAGAAATAAATAAGAAGAAAGACAGAAAGCAAGAAAATCGAGTTGTCTCCCCTGCGCATATGTGCGACACAACATATTCTTTCATACTGTGAGTCTGTGGGACGACAGGTTTCTTAAATCAGGCGCACAGGACAGGGACCAGCCACGAGCCGGGAGAACGCGCACACATAGCACACACCACACACGACTCCCAGCTTCCTCGTCTCTCTCTCTCTGCTCTGCTCTCCGTCTCGTGCTCCGTCCGGTCCGGTCTCTCTCGTCTTCGCGTTCCTCTCGAGCAACGCCCGGCTCTCTCTAGCTCTGGGCGTGCCCTGCTTCCTGTCCTCCCGCCCTTGCGCTCTGTCGACTGCCGTGTCCCACTGCTCTGCTCTCGTGCGCGCCTCTCTCTCAGTCCCGTCGTTGTCCCGTCTCTTTTCTCTCTCCCTTGCGTCGCTCTCTCACCGTCTCTGCTCCCTCCGCCGCCACCCGCTCTCTATTCGTCTCTGTTCTTTCTTTCGTGTCCCCGCTATCTTTCTCTTTTTGTCTCCTCTCGCTGGCTGTCGCTAGCCCCCTTCTTGCAATTTTTTACCCACATTTACCGGTGGTCACTCACACGATATTGTTGTTTGGACAGATTAGTCCGGACGGGTGAGGGGTAGCTCCTGTGTTCTTCTCATCATACCCCTTCTGGATGGACAGTAGTACCTCCCTTCTCGCCGCCACGGTTCGGGATTGAAAAATCAACGCACTTTGGGGTGGAAACCGCTTTCCCCTTCTAACTCGTTAAAGTTTATGGACGCGAGAAGGCCCACCTCTCCCATTCTCCCCTCATAGGCACACTCCGCAAGACCGGTTACCCACAGCGAGGCCGCCATCGCTCTCAACCAGATCAGCGGTTATTTTCGCCAGGCTCTCGGGATACATTCTCCTGGATCACTGCCTTGCTCGCCCCCGCATCACTGGAGAGACTATTTACAGTCTGTTTTTCGAAGGCCCTTACGTACACGGCTGCTTGTTAGCGACACAGCGCCGTGAAAGTGCCTGTCGCCCTCCTCACGGGTCTGCGAGCTTTTTTGAATGTACTGTGTTGCTAAGAGACGCTTCTGCCTAATGCTAAAAAATAGTGCTAGACCACGACCAGATATTAGATGGAGGAGGTCGGTTCATTGTTCAATCAGCCACCTGGCCTAACGAGTGGACGGAGACTGTCGATTCTAATAAAAACACGACCTCATTTCTTTCTCTCTCTCTCTCTCTCACTTTCTCTCTCTCTGCTTCCTCTCTTCTCTCCCCCTCCTTCTCTCTCTGTCTCCCCCGTTCTCTCAAGCCGACACAACAACAGCACAACCCCTGGTGCGATTCATCTTAAACCGCACAGACGCGATCGATCCACCCGGGAGACGCACGACAACGAGGCCGCCCACAGCACAGCGCCAAATTGCACGGAACACTGTTCCTCAATTCGGGCGCGCGCCCGTCAGGTTTCTCCTCAGCTCCATTACGCTTCTCCTGCAAACCGTGACGGGCCCCAAGTCAACTCGTTCGGTTGTATTTTCTTGCATGGCTCGGGTGCAGAGCGTGTTCAGCTCAAGAGAGAGAGAAAAGAGGACTCGAAACGGAGCGATGTAGCCTGAGAGGACTTGCCAGAGAGCGCGAAGGACACGTGACTTTTCTGGGAGACTAGGGGAGCAAAGGGAGCTAGTCCCTCGTCCTCGGAGAGAGTTGACGGCCTGCTGCGCGTTCTTACCGGGCGCTGGGCTGGGCAACCAACCCGACCGACAATTTGGTATTATTATCTCTATATAACCGTGGTTTACGACAAATTAGCGGAGGGAAACCGGGTACGGGACACGGCTTTTGTTGTCTCTACTCCGGGGCGGCTGTTGTGTTCCGGACCTTGCGAGAACATGCCTTGGAAACCTCCGGGGTTTCTTTGGGGTTCGCGCTGAACTTGTTACATAGCGGGCTGTACGATGTCCGAGCCTATGCCGGTAGGCAAGACAGCGGGAGCGCAGCAAGCGGTGAGGTAGGGCCCGAAGATACCAAGAGAAGTTAGGGAAGGGCGCCAGTAGAGGGAGGAGGGCTGGGACCCCAGTGGGAGGGGTAGGGACTGGTAAGAGGAGAGGGAGGCGAGAAAAGAGCAAGAGGAGAGGTTGACCAGACACGACAAAGAGGAGAAAAATCTGCCATGCGACAATCCATGCTCAACACGACATGAAAAAAGCATTCCTCCATGGTTCCTGGTTCATATCAGCTACTGCGGTGCGTCATTTTCTATTAACAGGATGGCTATGTGCGCCCCGAAAAGCGGCCCCCGCTTGGCCTCCGGGCCCCGCCCCACGCTCCAGGCAGCGACATAATATCCCATCAAGTCAAATTTCAATCAATGTAAATGATGTCTGAAGAGCTGATCACCGTAGAAGCTTAAAGCCATTCGCGTATGCAGCCTCCTTTTCTGTCCGACCCTCAAAGGGCAGCCGGTGCTCTGAATGCACGGTGATTCAAGACACTGATACCATATAGTTAAAGGAACGTCCAAAGAGCCCGTAGTTTTAAAAACAGACACCTGAACGGGTGCTTACTCGGACAGATTGTCATCCGCAAAACACAAAAAGGATATGTGGTTCCGTTCTTTTTTCTCCCTCTCTTCTCCCAATGGAGTGCGCTAACCGAAAATAGAAAGGCTAGGTCCCACTCGCACGGACTGGGATTCTTTTTCTCTTTCATTTTTTTTTCGCCTCCGATCTTTCACTGTCGTTTCGTCCCGGGTAAACCAGAACGTTGCTGCTCGTCTGTTAATGAGAGACGATTGTCTTGCAGGCAGGGAACGTTCGACTCTCCATCCGGGAACAAAGGCGCAACGGAGCTGATGCTGCTCTTCTCCCCGCCATATCGTTTGTCTGCCCCGCGACCGGTTCTATCCCACCACATCGTATGAATACAGCCCTGATTGTCCAAGGTGACCGATACGTGCGCACCCTCGGTTCTTATCTGGTCTTTCAGAATTGATCCCTTATGTCTCCCCGTTTCACTCAGCGGAGAGAGAGAGAGATTGCGTAGAGAGAAGATAGAGAGAGGATAGGTCTCCGTGATATTCTACTACGGCGCGCGTTTCGTCTCAGACGTATAAGCGCTTATTCTTAAAATTAAGGCCGCCGGCCCGTCGGTTTCTTCCTGTCTCTCCTTCCGCCACTCTTCCCGCTAACTGGTCCCACAAACAATGCTAACCGCAGAGTGCAGCTCTAAGCCATAAAAACACGTACCTGTCGGTTGACCCCACATGTGAAAATAAAAGAACTGTAGCTCCTTGTATGACCTTTGGGGCGAAGGGGGGGAGTGTAATTCTTGATGATTGTAAGACTGATGGCTAAATAATATAACTTGGCTTTCTGTGCGCGCCCGTTCTCAGGAGCCCAACGATCCTCCGAGATGCCCTTGATGAGCAATGGCTTACAAGGAATCCCAACGGAATTGCATTTATACAAAGCGTGTTTACCAAAAGATTGCATTGACGATAATGGTTGCTCTACGTTCTACCCATTCATCAATAACACCGCCCAAAGGCGGTAGCCAACCAATGCTAATTCCATGTTAGTGTCTTTCCTTTTAGTTAACAACCAACACGTCAGGGCTATTATTGTTGGTGCGTTGGCGTCGGTTCTTGCTCAGTGCCGACACCTTTTAGCGTCTACCCATTGCGGAGCGCCGATGGGAACCGCTGATTCGAACCAGCAATTACCTTTCCACAGTTCGCTAAACTCCCAGACAACCGATCCCTCCCCTCCCCGAGCTACTCGCTGCTCCCTTTCTTCATTTCCGACCATGCCTGCTTTATGGTCTTGTGGGCGCAACCAACACAGAGCCTTCTGTCGCAGTCGATGGGTTTTGCCATTGTGTATGAGGTCTTTTACTGTATTTCTTCAATGGTAGCCTAAGTACTGTTCAACGACTGGAAAAAATATGAACAACGCACCCATTATCCCGTTGACAACAGAAAGCCGCATTCGTCATCGCGGTTGTGGTTGTTACAAAAAATAGTTGACATTTGAGGTTTGAATGCCGCATACATCCGAACTGAAAAAGGGACAGATGCTCTCGCCTTATACTTATATATACATTGAACTGTAACCCCTTACGCTGTTGACCCCGTTCCTCGAAACAGTGTTACCATGTCGGAGTGATAGCGATTCGGCCCAACATGGGCATTTTGTTGGTTTGTGTGTGTGTGTGTGTGTTTGTTTTTGGGCTCCCCCTCCCGCTCGGACTGCTGGCTGGTTGCTCTGCCCGCGTGTTTCGCTTCCCCAGCTCTCCGGCTTGTCTACCCTGAACCCCTTCCGTGCCACTGGGCTCCACCCCACCAACTGAGTATATGTGAATCCCCGACACCCCGCGGGGTCTGCCTCTGTGTGTGCGTGTAACCGTTGTGTGTGTGTGTGTGCTGGTGAGTCCGTGCTGTCCGATGTAGACCGGTGTCTGTGTGTAGTGTTGTGTGTAGTGTGTGTGTAGTGTGTACGGATTACTGTGAACATTCCCTGCCAGCGGCCCGCCCGCCGAGACACACACCGTGCTGGAGCTCTCTGTCAACAGGCCGCGCTCCCAGGACACTCACTTTCGCTTTCTTCTCTCTCCTCTGCTCTCTCTCTCTCTCTTCTCTCTCTCTCTCTTCGTCTCTCTCTTCTCTTCTCTCTCTTCTCCTCCTCTCTCTCTCTCTCTCTCTCTCTCCACGACTCTGTCTGCCATCGCGCCTGTGCTCCTCAACGAAAAACCTACGATCCATTGTGTCTTTCCCTGCTGGGCTTTCCCAGGGCAGGAATCCAGCAAGTGATTCCTGGTTGGAGCCTCGTCAGACTTCAGTGGCGTTCTCTATCTCTCGCTATAAACAAGTCTGGCTGTTTGCTACTTGCTGCCTTGCTGCCAGCTTATCGGCTGCAGCCTCGTTTGCTACGTCAACCCGGCCTGCAGCGGCTGCTGGGCCTGCTTTACCATCGCCAAGAGAAGAAGAGAGGAGAGAGTTCCTGTGTCCCAGTATGAACTGGTCTAAGTCCCTGCATCTGGAGTGAGATTGTCTTGACTCAAGACGGATACGGCGAGGTGCTGAGGTTTTGATGAAGGACTCATATGCTACTCTATCTGTTGTAATATCTTATTCATCTTTCATTAATTTTTGTCATGTGGTTCTGTATATTATTTATCATAAACTATTTCGTTTCTTATGGTTTTATTCTGTGTTGTGTGTCGTTATTAAACGTGTTATCTATTTCCGTCAGTGTGATACCATCCAATTCACCAGGGCTATGAATGTTGAAAATGATGTCAGGTAATATAAATTTATATGGTGTTAGCCGACAGAAATACACAACCCTCAGGAAAACTAAGAAAAATCCGTTTTTCATTTTGCTGCTTGCTCCATTTTTACATGAGCGATCCTGTGTGTGTGTGCGGTAGCCATATTTCACTGGGCACCAATTGCTGCCAAATTAACCCGTCCCACTTCCTCTCGCGTCTCCCTGCCCGCCCGCCTTGGAAATAACACCGAGACCGTCCAGGTCTCGACGGACCGACGCGGACTTAGCCCTCGTCTCGGTGTGTGTCTGAGCTATCCCCCCCCCCCCCCCCCCCCCCTCTCCTCTCTGCACATCAGGAACATCATTAGCCTAGCTCCAGATACCGGCCTCTCTCTCTCTCTCTCTCTCTCTCTCTCTCTCTCTCTCTCTCTCTCTCTCTCTCTCTCTCTCTCTCTCTCTCCTCTCTCTCTTCCTCTCTGCTCTTCTCTCGTGGCGCTTTAGCGTCTTGGAACTGCTACCCTCGACCGCAGTGACGCACCCTGATTGGGAGCAGATCTCGGAATTACGGCTAATAGCGCACACTTGATGGATGAATCAAGCTTTGAGGAACCACAACCACCAGCCCAGGTTTTTTATGTTTCTTTCACCCTGTGCCCGGGGTTTAGACGTGAACCTCACGACCATGAAGGCAGGACCTGTGTTTTGTGTGCGTGCAGCAGCAACACGACCCCCCACCCCCCCTGCGTCCCCCCCCCCATCACACCAGGCCAGGCCCGGCCCGGCGCTGCTCCTGCTGACAGATACGTCGAGCTAAGTTCCTCTGGACCCTGGGCCCTTCCATCCTTCTCCACACCCTCCACCCGCCCCCCTCCCCCCCCCCCAGCCCTCCCCTCTTCCAAACTGAAACAGGCTGTTGTTCAGTACAGTACAGTAGCGCCGTCTGTCATTACCGCGATGAATCATACCTCCCCTCCGCTGCCGCCGGCTCCCTCAGGGATATATCATGGCTAGGCCCTCCTAATCTGCCCAGATTCTTTGGCCCGAGGCCCCCGCTGCAGGGTTCCGCGGCCCCGGGTCTGTTTTTAGCACAATGGGCCCCGGCGCACACTCGGGTTACGACGACTACGACTGCGCTGCCCGGCCTAATCCTCGACATTTCCCACCCGGTGTAACAATGCCAGGTGCGCGATGAAGTGGAGTTTAACGCTCATGGGCGATTAAACGGTGGTTAAGGTGGAGGGGAGGGTTCTTTTTATTTTTTTTTGGTGGGGGGCGGGGGA
>PIJE02002614.1:31171-36171 GCA_002895965.2 Coryphaenoides rupestris
TGAGATTATTCATATGCGCTGAGCTGCACCGCGGAAACTCAGAGAACATCGGGAACAACTGAAGCCGTTTTTCAGACTAGATCCCTAATGTGGACAGACAGATAGAAGGTTGAAAAGTTATGCTTTAAGGACACGGATAATAGCTTTTAAAGGCTATTATCCACACACACACACGGGCACACACACACACACCACCATAGAGGCAATTCACGCATTATCAGCAACAGCTGGACCAATAAAATGGCAAAGAAAAAGTCCTCGTCCGAGCTCCCCTCTGGTCCGAAGACAAAGAGACGTTTGGTTGGGAGAACGCGGGTCCCAGCAAACCTGGTCCCAGCAAACCTGTTATACGGCCCCGCTGCTGCAGCGATGCCACAGACAGGGCTACAAACGGGCTATTGTTACACAGCCAACGCACCCTCATGCAAAAACCACACACACACACACACACACACACACACACACAGACACACACATAACATAACGTAATTCTTAATAAATGCTGTAGATCTAGTACCTCGATTTAACACACACACACACACACACACACACAGATCTACAAAACCAAATAAGCACACACACACACACACACACACACACACACACAGATCTACAAAACCAAATAAGCAAACACACACACTCATTCATTCCCTGTCTCTCTCAACCCCCCCCCCTGCCCCTCACCCACAAGGCGGATAGGCAAGAACCAGGCCAGCCAGCCAGCCAGACTCTCTTCCCTAACTCAGACAAATGTTTGCCCTGCGGTGGTGCTGGTGCTGGTTGTGGTGGTGGTGGTGTGGTGGTGGTGGTGGTGGTGGTGGTGGTGGTGGTGGCGCCTGGTGGTGGTGGTGCCTGGTGGTGATGGTGAGGTAAACAGAGGGGCCTGGTGAGGGTCTGGTGGACGTCTCATCCCTTTTTTATGGCCCGCATCTGTTATCTCTGCGGCCGTTACAGCCTCTTAGCCTGACAGGCCTCGCTCCGTACTCCTTATCTTCCAGGCACGGCTGAAGACGCCTAAGTGTTTTTTGGGGGGGTGAGGAGGGGGTGAGGACCTTGGGGTTTAACACCCGGACATCGCTAGCTTTAGCCGCCACGGCGTTGCGAAGAGATCAAAGAGACGGGATCGCCGTTTAAAAGGACCGAGAGGCCGTAAAAGAGCCTCGGTGAGGCACTCCAAAACCTTTTCGTCTGGGGCTGGGGTTTTATTGCACCGGGGCTGGGAGGGAGGGAGGGAGGGAGGTGGGGGGGTGGAGGTTCCTGGGGGGCTGGGAGGTGGGGGTGGAAGAAGGAGGTGGATGGGGCGGGTGGAGGAGGGTGGTGGTGTTTCAGTGTATTTCACCACAGAGCCCCCCGGTCGCTCCGACAGGTGGGCGTAGAACAAAGAGGGACGCCGACGCCACCGCCGCGGGCCCGAGCCACTCGCTAGAGCGGTGGTCGTTACACGGAAAGTGGGGGCGGGGGGAGGGGCCGTGGGGGTGGGGGTGGGGGTGAAGACGAGGAGAGGGAAGACAGAGGAAGATGATGATAGTTGGGGATTTATTGATTCTACCCCCCAACACACACACCTCCCTGGGGATGACAGGGGGGGGGGGGAGACAGGTGGGGAGCGGGGGGGGAGGAGAGGAGGAGGAGGGGGCGTTGGGGGGGAGGAAGCCAGCGTGAGCCGAGACAAGGAGGAGGAGGAGGAGGAGGAGGAGGAAGAGGAAGAGGAGAAATCCACGGGGGGAATCTCTCCCTCCGCCTGTTTCCATGGTAACCGGAGGAGGGGTAAGCGAGGGCCCAGCGGTGAGATGGGCTGGCCTGTTATCAATAGAGGAACATTCCCCCTGGCCGACAGCGTAGCGAGAGAGAGAGAGAGACACAGAGAGAGAGAGAGAGAGAGAGAGAGAGAGAGAGAGAGAGAAAGAGAGAGAGAGAGACAGAGAGAGGAAGCAGCTGAGGTAGAGAACTCATCAGACTTGCCAGGTAAAAATAGTTACAGGCCAAAGATGTGAATACTTTTCACCAGTTTGTCTTTGTTTGATGTTTTCTAGATTTTTTCCATATAAATGACNGTGCATCTGCAGTCAGATACTGCCCCGTTGCCGCATTAGGCCCACCGAGCAGCTGTCAGTGGCATCATATCGCTCACAGCAGCCCCCTAGGGCAGACCAACCGCGATGACAGACGGATACAGAGTTAGATGAAGCTTACTGTGAGAACGTGACGACAAGAAGAGAGGTCCCAAGACGTCAACAGCACACAACTATGGTACACAAATGTCAAGACGATATAAATGCTGCTATTAGTGGAAGAAATGAAAGTACGCAACGAAAGAAGGCTAGCAGCATGACGACACCGCAATGGCAATGCACTCCAGCCAGTGAACACCCCTGACTGTGCACCAACGCAAGACAGTGTCCTGAAGTCTGATCACAGTGTTTAAAGCATGCAGGCCCATAAGCTGTTTCTCGTGCAGTGGTGCCAAGAATAAGGCACTTCAAAAGCAAGGGCTTTCGCTACCCAAAATCGTCAAACAGTGAGTACCGCTGTGTCTGAGGGATCATGGACTCCGATATGCCACTGAGCATGGCACGCGCCTGAGCGTATTAACGAAATACTCAGGCAGAAAGCATCGTCCGTGTGGAATCATCAGACGACTGAAGGGCCCGGTTTTTGTCAGACGTAAGACTCCCTACATGTGCGACAATGACCAACGATAGAGAGCTTTGAAAAGTATTGCTTGGGATAAGCGCACACGGATACTAGCTTATTAATAGTGCTCATTATATGCCAGCACAACACCAACACTGGGCACGTCACACAACTATGCAATCACCATTAGAGGCCAATTACACCCGCCATTATCAGCAACAGTCTGCAACAGGACTAAAATGGCCTCAACAGCAAAAGCTTCATCGGTCGATCGCTACCCTGCTGGTCTAATACAAGATGACCGTTTGGTGTGGACCTTCGTAAGCAAGAGACGACGCCCAAGGTACCAGCCAAACTCTACCCATACGCGGCTCCCAGCAAAACAAACCTGTTATCACGGGCCACGCTGCTACTGCCCCTGCGACTTCCTGTCCACCACACACATACATACACACACACACACACACACACACACAAACACACACACACAACACACATGCATACAAACCCACACACACACACACACACACACACACACACACACACACACACACACACACACACACATGACACACACATACACACACACACACACACACACACACACACACCACACACCACACCACACACACCACACCACACCCCACACCACACACCACACACCACACACAACCACCACACACCTCATCACCCTTCCTCTCAACCCCCCCCCCCCCTCACCCACAAGGCGGATAGGCAAGAACCAGGCCAGCCAGCCAGCCAGACTCTCTTCCCTAACTCAGACAAATGTTTGCCCTGCGGTGGTGCTGGTGGTGGTGGTGGTGGTGGTGGTGGTGGTGGTGACGTTACTGGCTGGCTGGTGCGGCCGGCACGTACATAGTGATCGCCTGTAGTCAGCCGTCAAGGGCTTTGCTGTGATGAGTGGCGCCTGGTGGTGGTGGTGCCTGGTGGTGATGGTGAGGTAAGCAGAGGGGCCTGGTGAGGGTCTGGTGGACGTCTCATCCCTTTTTTATGGCCCGCATCTGTTATCTCTGCGGCCGTTACAGCCTCTTAGCCTGACAGGCCTCGCTCCGTACTCCTTATCTTCCAGGCACGGCTGAAGACGCCTAAGTGTTTTTTGGGGGGGGTGAGGAGGGGGTGAGGACCTTGGGGTTTAACACCCGGACATCGCTAGCTTTAGCCGCCACGGCGTTGCGAAGAGATCAAAGAGACGGGATCGCCGTTTAAAAGGAGAGGCCGTAAAAGAGCCTCGGTGAGGCACTCCAAACCTTTTCGTCTGGGGCTGGGGTTTTATTGCACCGGGGCTGGGAGGGAGGGAGGGAGGGAGGTGGGGGGGTGGAGGTTCCTGGGGGGCTGGGGGGTGGGGGTGGAAGAAGGAGGTGGATGGGGCGGGTGGAGGAGGGTGGTGGTGTTTCAGTGTATTTCACCACAGAGCCCCCCGGTCGCTCCGACAGGTGGGCGTAGAACAAAGAGGGACGCCACCGCCGCGGGCCCGAGCCACTCGCTAGAGCGGTGGTCGTTACACAGAAAGTGGGGGGCAGGGGGGAGGGGCCGTGGGGGTGGGGGTGAAGACGAGGAGAGGGAAGACAGAGGAAGATGATGATAGTTGGGGATTTATTGATTCTACCCCCCAACACACACACCTCCCTGGGGATGACAGGGGGAGGGGGGGGAGACAGGTGGGGAGCGGGGGGAGGAGGAGGAGGACGGGGTGTTGGGGGGGAGGAAGCCAGCGTGAGCCGAGACGAGGAGGAGGAGGAGGAAGAGGAGAAATCCACGGGGGGAATCTCTCCCTCCGCCTGTTTCCATGGTAACCGGAGGAGGGGTAAGCGAGGGCCCAGCGGTGAGATGGGCTGGCCTGTTATCAATAGAGGAACATTCCCCCTGGCCGACAGCGTAGCGAGAGAGAGAGAGACACAGAGAGAGAGAGAGAGAGAGAGAGAGAGAGAGAGAGAGAGAGAGAGAGAGAGAGAGAGAGAGAGAGAGAGAGAGAGAGGAGAGAGAGAAAGAGAAAGAGAGAGAGAGAGACAGAGAAAGGAAGCAGCTGAGGTAGAGAACTCATCAGACTTGCCAGGTAAAAATAGTTACAGGCCAAAGATGTGAATACTTTTTACCAGTTTGTCTTTGTTTGATGTTTTCTCGATTTTTCCATATAAATGACATTTCATTCTATCAAGATCCAAGTCTTCCCCCGCCCCCCCTCCCCCCTTCCTTCCTTTTCATTTCCCGGTGAATTTTCCATCACCGTCGTCTGTGACTGTGCCTCTCCAGCAGGATGACATTTGCCTCACATCTCTATGGCGATGTGGAGATGTTTTTCTTTGTTTTAAAAGCATCATTATGCCGTACAACAACACAACACGGAC
>PIJE02002614.1:41171-51971 GCA_002895965.2 Coryphaenoides rupestris
ACCACCACCACCACAGCCGGTGAAGAGGTTAACATTACCTGGGCAGGTGGGGGACGGGCAGGAAGTTGTGTTTTATTAGCGCCTGGCTGTAGGCTTGGCTGCGGCTAGCGATGCTGCTGGGGTGTCGTGTCGTGTCGTGTGGTGGATTTGACGACTACATGAGTCACTGTGTGTGTGTGTGTGTGTGTGTGTGTGTGTGCGTGTGTGTATGTCCATCAGAAGGTCATTACGGCGTTCACACCAAGCAGTAATTAAGGTCTCTAATTAGCCTGGTTCAGCCATGTTTAGAGGAGGCAGACCAGAGGACCAAGAGCAGCCAAGATAAACCAATAGAAACATACTCTCAGAGACCCCCCCCCACATCCCCTCTCCCCACCCTGGACCAAAACCTCAACCTTAGACCCAAACCCTAACCCTTGGCCCATTCAGTAGACCTCTGTGCATCTGCTTCTGCACAAATTGTTTTTACCCAATCAACAATGATCTCCTGGTAATATCAATGACCAGGTAAACGTAATCACATTACACACACAAATGATAAGTAGTAGTTTGTTTGTGGTTATGAATCATGAGGCATTCCGTTCGTATACACAGGACGTCATCAATGAGACCTTTTTGGGGCTTTTTTGCTAAAACGGATCAAATATCTAGGCTATAGCTTATGTCATATCAGGGGAGATCCCGAATCCAAGGTTGGGAAACACTGCTATCGACTGCAGCAATAGACTCTAGACCCTATCCTAAAACTAGACTGTAACTCTGGACCCCAACCCCCTAGACTGGAGACTCCAACGACAGAGCCTCCCCGCTTTTTGAACCAATGGGAACCCTCAACCTGTGCTGCACCACACGTTTGGCTCCATAAGAAAGATGTTGACAGCATGTTGACATAACTTCTCTCCTCGTTAGGGTTACCGCGAGGTCTAATCATGTCTCCTTCAACCCTTTTAATAATGTCCATCAGCAGCAGCAGCAGCAGCAGCAGCAGCAGCAGCATAAGCAGGCTGAGCCCCTGCAGCCGCAGCCCAGACAGACTCCCTGTACAGCCATCACGACCTACACCACGGCTCCTATCCTGATTTCTCCCGGGATGAGCCAGGTGCAGCCTGTCTGCATTAGCGGGGCTAGTACGCCGAGCTTCCACTAAATTAAACCAAATAAATATGAGCGGTGTGGAGAGTGGGGGGTGGTGGTGGATGGAGAGGGAGGTGGTGGATGTGGAGGGAGGTGGTGGATGGAGAGGGAGGTGGTGGATGTGGAGGGAGGTGGTGGATGGAGAGGGAGGTGGTGGATGGAGAGGGAGGTGGTGGATGTGGAGGGAGGTGGTGGATGGAGAGGGAGGTGGTGGATGTGGAGGGAGGTGGTGGATGTGGAGGGAGGTGGTGGATGTGGAGGGAGGTGGTGGATGTGGAGGGAGGTGGTGGATGGAGAGGGAGGTGGTAGTGGTGTGCGCTGCTTTAAGGAAACATCACTCTCCGCCGGGGGGCAGAGAGTGAAAACACAGGGAGACAAAGGTCGCCTTGATTTGCAGACGGCTCAATCACGACACAGGGTCAGGCCTGTCCCACCATTAAGAGCTCTGGGAGGGAGGGAGGGAGAGAAAGACTGATTGGAAGGTTCTGTCTCTCTTTTTCTCTGTCCTGTTTGCTGCCTCTCCTCCTCTCGCTCTTTATCTAAGTCCACTCTCTCTCTCTCTCTCTCCCTCATTCTCTGTTTTTGTCCTTTTCCTTCCGTCTGTCTCCCCTCTTCGATCTCTCCTGTCTCCATGTCTCTTTCTCTCTCTACTCCTTACTTTAACATCGATCAGTCTCTCCCCCTCTCTGTCTCCCTCTCTCTCTCTGCAACCTCCATCTCTCTCCATTCATAGCGATCTCTCTCTGTCTCTCTCCCATTCTCTGGGCACCCTCTCTCTCTCTCTCTCTCTCTCTCTCTCTCTCTCTCTCTCTCTCTATCTTGCCCTCTCTCTCACTCCCCATCTCTCTCTCCCTCTCGCTCCAGACACGCAGGGCCGTCCCTGATGAGGCAGGGCCCCTCCGCAGTGTTCAGGCGGGGGGCTCGGAGGTTAATTGAGGGCCCACGCAGAGTCTTCCTCTGTGCAATTTGCGGTGATTAATGGTTGGAGGTCACCGCCACACTCATTTGCTAATTGTCCAAAGCAGCTCGTAATTAACCACATCTGGAAGGAAATGACAGTGTAAAGGTACCAGGTCGCCATTAAGCCATTAAGTATCCTGTCTAGAAATACACAGTGAGTATATTGTGTAAATACTGTTAATACAGACATGTACTAATTGAGGCAGAGAGTGTAAAAAAGATGGTGTTGGGAGAGAGACAGACAGAGACAGAGACAGAGAGAGAGAGACAGAAAGAGAGCGAGACAGAGACAGAGTCGTCTAAACACCACGGCCACTCAAACGACTTTAACCATTAATGTCTCACGTTCACCCATTCACATACACATTAACGCGCGGGCGGCGGGGTTCAACCTTGCAACCTTGGCAACGGGCGGCTCGTTCGGAGCAGTTAGGAGGATTGAGTGCCAGAGAAGCCTCGAAGGACGAGCCAAGCCGGCGAGCCTTACAGTTTGTCAGATGTTCCTCGGACAGACCGCATAAATTATCATTTCCTGACATGCTCCGCTGTGACAGAGGATCCGAGATTAAACCGCGCTGTCATTTTTCCCCCGTGCCGTTGTATTCAGTCGCTGTGTTTGTTGTGTCTCGTGTTTGAACTTCCAGATGAAAACTATCCTGCAGGCAACAAAGTCTCCTACCTCCCCTTTGTTCCTGAGGTAGCCCTTGATGCTCTGTGCCGCTGAACGCCGGTAGTTGCGACGAAACAACCTCGCCGACCTGTCTTTGTGTGTGAAAAGTTTGCGCCTGAAAACCTGAAAGTTTGCAGTGAAACAGAGCGGGGTGGGGGGGGGGGGGGGTGGGGGGGGGGGGGGTCTGAAAGCCCACCATGTGACAGTCTACCGTCTCCAAAGTGACTTTCTTGTGTCTGGAGTGTCTGGGAGCCGGTGTAAACTTTACACCTCTTCCAATCCTGCCAGAGTATTTCTGGGGGAGAATTGTATTTTTGGTCTTGTCAGCCCCTGTGTACCAACCAACAGTCCGGCATATGGTGTCAAAAACACACTGTTATGACTCACAGCGTGTACAGCACACTGTGCCTGTAGATGGAGCATTCTGCTACTGTGTGTACAGTCCACTGTGTATGACGCTCATCGCTTCTGTATATTAAGCATGAATATACTTCGGTATTAAACATTATGCTCGTGTGAAGGGGGGGCAGGATGATTAGTCTCGTGGTTCAGGAGTTTGATTCTGGGTTCTGGGTTCAAACCCGCAAATGTCCGCAGCCTTAGCTGTAGGCATGAGGTGTAGGCCTATCCAAAATTCAACCAAGTCACTTGGGATCAAATTATCTGCTAAATAGTAAATAGTATAATGAGTATGAAGCATACTGTTACTGTCTATTCAGCTGATCATTCATCACATCTGTACACACAGCCTACTGTGTATTAAGCACAGTTCTTGCTTAATAAACAGTTGGATGTAACTAAATGTTTAACTACAGGTATGTTAACTGCATATTGCTCAGCAAGCCAACCGAGAACACAGAACACACCTTGATATCCATCTTTGTTGTTGTTGTTGTTGTTCTTGTTGTGTGATAAGCTCCGCCCACACCACTACTCCAAAACAAACACCACCAGGAAATGAAACCTGCAGTTTTCAGATCCCGTGCTTTGTAGACGCTAACGGCATCAATACGTGACACATGTGGCCTGTGCTCACCTCGCCTCCGGATCGGGGATTAAACTCGCCGGGGTCCGTTATAGATTAATACACGTGGAGAATATTCCCCGGAGAATGTGGACGGGTGGCTTAACTCACCAAGCGTGTGCGTGTGCGTGTCTCTGTGTGTACATGTATGCTCTGTCCCGGGGGGGCATGGCCCTGCATATGTCGACCACATTTCAGTGCCGCATTCCTGTGACCTCCGTGTCAATTTGTGCATGCATGTGTGCGTGGGCATGTGTGTGTGTGTGCGTTTGTGCATGTGTTCATTCGTGTGTGTGTGTGTGTGTGTGTGTGTGTGTGTGTCAGGCTTGCTAGGTCCATGCTGTAGTCTACACTGCCTGCTTTACAAAGCCCCAGTGTGTACATTGGAGTCTCAGATCACACAACGGCACAATGCATAGTCTCTCCTGCGTGGTCCTCACCGGACGGACGAGAGCTGAGTTGTTCACAAGCAACAGTCTGACCACCTCCAAGTGGTTACCAGGAGAGAAGTCCCGATGCCTTTTGCTAATCCAACGATATTAACGGCATTCACTCTCTGCGTGTCATAGTGAAGGTCATAGCTGAGCCTCTGTGTTT
The DNA here is from genome assembly GCA_002895965.2 of Coryphaenoides rupestris. Taxonomy (NCBI): domain Eukaryota; kingdom Metazoa; phylum Chordata; class Actinopteri; order Gadiformes; family Macrouridae; genus Coryphaenoides; species Coryphaenoides rupestris. The sequence goes on from PIJE02002614.1 coordinate 45,557, forward strand.
CTCCCCCTGTACCCGGTGAGAATGTCTAATGAACCCCACCACGCATAATACCGCTGATTACATTTACACGTATTAGCACCCCACCCCTAGCACCCCGAGAGGTATGAATTGCAATGTCACTTTTAAACAACAACTCGTCGACTCTAAATATTTTCTCGGCGGCCGTCGCTTACGCCAATTACACCTCCGCCCCCCCGCCTCTAACCGTTATTTATGTGTCATTAATTACATCTCCGGGAAGTTTGTGTTGAAAACAAACCAACCCCAGAACCCCCTTTGGTGACCTTGCTGGTAGGACTCAATAACAGCATAATGCATTCACTGTTTTAGCATAATTCAGATGTGATGCTAAACCCACAGAGGCACACTGTTGAGCAGCTCTGTGCTCCCTCAAGGTGAGTTCACTGGAGGACTTCTCCCAGGCCTGCTCGCTATTCCCAGCCATGCTCTGCCTGTACGACCCCCTGAAGAACAGCTTCTATCTGGCCAAACGTGCTGTTTTCTTAGTTTTGTTCCTTCGTTAGTTCGTTGTCAGTCAAGCCAGAGGCCAAAACAAATGTTTACGAAAATGTCAACTAGCACGCAACGGTTAATTTTTTTACATAGCTACTCAACAATTTTGACTGTTCTAAGCCTTGTTTGGAAGTCTCTTTGGATGGAAGTATCTGCTAAAAGACATGTAAATGAAAACAATGTATTCCCGGAAATAGGACGTACCAATTATAGTTTAGACTAGACTTCACTGAGTATGTTGAGTTGCCTTCACTGAGTATGTTGAATTGACTTCACTGAGTATGTTGTGTTGCCTTCCTTGAGTAAGTTGATTTGACTTCACTGAGTATGTTGTGTTGCCTTCACTGAGTATGTTGAATTGACTTCATTGAGTATGTTGAGTTGACTTCACTGAGTATGTTGAGTTGCCTTCACTGAGTAAGTTGAGTTGACTTCACTGAGTATGTTGAGTTGCCTTCCCTGAGTAGGTTGAGTTGACTTCCCTGAGTAAGTTGTGTTGCCTTCCCTGAGTATGTTGAGTTGTGAGTCGACTTCATTGAGTATGTTGAGTTGACTTCACTGAGTATGTTGACTTGACTTCACTGAGTATCTTGTGTTGCCTTCACCTGAGTATGTTGACTTGACTTCACTGAGTATCTTGTGTTGCCTTCACTGAGTATGTTGACTTGACTTCACTGAGTATCTTGTGTTGCCTTCCCTGAGTATGTTGACTTGACTTCACTGAGTATCTTGTGTTGCCTTCACCGAGGATGTTGTTCGTCGGCAGCTCTCATAAAGTGAACGCAGACCATTTCCCCGGGCTGTGCTCCGTCTGTGCGTCTGCTCTGGACAGAGGGCCGCGAGGACAACATCGGCGGCGGCGGTGGTCTGCTCTAAGGGGAGTGCAGAGGGGAATTGTGGGACGGCGGCTCCTAATTAATTTACTGCTAGATTACACTGGATAATATGCGTATCATTACAACATTAGGCTGACAGCGGTACTTCTGTAGATGCTGCAGTATGAATGAAGGACAAATTGTACAGTGAGTGTGTTTCTGTGTGTGTGTGTGTGTGTGTGGTTGGAGGGGAAGGGAGGGGGGTGCACACACACACACACACACACACACACACAGTCACACACACACAGTCACAAACAGAGACAAACACACACGCACAATGCGGAGTGTTATGGCCCTTGGGACATGTCTAAGTGGGAAATGATGTCTAATTACACACCAACAGATGTACACATGGGCAAGAGGCCTGTTGCATAAATCATCAAGACAAAATAGCATTATGCAGAGGATGTGTCAGGGCTGGTGGAGACACGGGGCCAAAACGAAAGCAGGGGCCAAACCGAAACAAAATAAAGCCCTGCTGTGAAGTCTGTGTTAGTTTCAACCTAAATTGAGGATTTGAGGTCTCTAGTTTTTCAGGGTAGCTTGAGGAAAATCATTTTGACTGCTTCACGAAGTCGCAGCCACAAACCCGAGCAAACACTTGTGTCCTTCTTACTGTGACCGCGCCTTGTTTTGTCTCCAGACAGACAGGCAGATAGACTTTGCATCATTCAAATTCATGGAGAATGCAGATTAACTTCCAGTCTCTCTCTCCCTCCATCCCTCTCTCCCTCCCTCCCTCCCTCATCGTTATTGACTACCATTAAAATCCTTTTTGCATAAAACATGCGGCCACGAGAGTATGCAAAGCAATGCCTTTGCAGTCACGGAAGTTGAACTTTCTAACTTCTTTTTAACGAAAGCAGGAACGTCCTCTGGGGAGTTCATATCTGAGGCGAAAGTCAGTGCATGTTTCTCGCAATCCCTTTCAAATCAGTAGCTTATTATTTTTTTTAATTCTCACATTCTTCTCTCCATTTAACTCTATGTCTCCCTGCGTTCCGATTTGTCATCGCAACAAAAGCCGAAAAAAATGCTTGACTATTTCCTCTTACTCTCTCTCTCTCTCTCTCTCTCTCTCTCTCTCTCTCTCTCTCTCTCTCTCTCTCTCTCTCTCTCTCTCTCTCTCTCTCTGTCTCGCTGTTCAAACTTTTCAGTCGATCCCTCCTTTGTCGGACTAATACCTTTATGTCTTTCAGAGTCCCTCTTCTGTCCTTGCCTCCACTGCCACGGCTCCCAGACGAGACCTGCCCCCTTATTATACACCACTTCCACTCTAGTTCCCAAGATTAGGCAAATGAGGGCCTCGGAGCTCGGTCCATAGACAGCCCGTCAGACCCCCGCGACCCCTTTAAGTCCAACCCCCGCCCCCCCCCCGCCTGACGTTCAACCACCGACAACACAAAACCCAGACTAAAATTAGAATAAAAATTACACGTATTTTTTTTTTCAATCGTTCATACGATCCGAAAATTGTTGTTTGAGTAGTAGTGTGCGCGTGAGCCGTGAAATCAGCCGGGAGTCTATTAAAATACAGTTCTGGTGTTTATTTTCTGCGGAGGAGCCCCCAGAAGCCCCTCACACAGCAGAGGGTATTCCTGTCAGTGACAATGGGACATTCTTGAGCAGCGAGGCGAATCCTTTCACAGTGAGAACGAAATGAAAGCCCTCAAACAAAAAACGAATGACATGCGAGTGCGACGCACACATATAACTCAGCCTTAATGGACTGACTTCCTCCCTGTTGGGAAGCAATCAGAGCCACGTCTCAACTGCCAAGTCGGTGGTGGTTGTCGTCGTTGTTGTTGGGGTTTTTTGTGCTTTTGTGTTTTTATTAATGACAAAAATTAACCGCGCTTACATGTGCCCCGAGTGAGCGATAATAACAAAACAAATAACCTTTAAATGTACCAATGCCACGCTCGTGTAAAACATACATACACACTGGGACGTACACACACACACACAAACACACACTGGCACGTACACACAAATACACGCACAGATGCGCACACCAACACACATAATGTACATACAGGCACGTACACACACACACAACCACCACACACAATATAGCCTAATTAGTATTCGGGACTGGTAGCGTCCACTAACCTCCCCATCTTTAAAAAATTAAGTAAAAAGCAGAAAAAGCAGATAAAACCATACTTCATGAACATTAAAATATGCTGCATCAAAAACAAAACTCAAAGTGTTTTTTAACAAGCAGCAGCAGCAGCAGCAGCCAGCAGCAGAGCCAGCTGCTCAGAGTCCAACCGTGCATCCACCCCATACCTCCAACACCACAGTGCTGCACACACATCCTCACCTTTTCACCTCCAACCACCTCCAACCAACACCCCCCCCCAACCCAACCCGCCCGTTCCAGCTGACAGCACCGCAGCAGTCAGCTGATCCCAGGTCAAAGGTCACGGGGGACACATCAAATAAGATTCCGTGGCTGAGAGTGATCATGAAAACTAAAACTGTGTGTGTGTGTGTGTGTGTGTGTGTGTGTGAGTGTTGTGCCATTGATTATGCTCTGCAGTGTATTATTGTAATATAGCCCCAACAGTGAGACAGCCCGCAGCAGTCAGCTGATCCCAGGTCAAAGGTCACGGGGGACACATCAAATAAGATTCCGTGGGTGTGAGTGCATGCAAACGTGTGTGTGTGTGTTTGTATGCCATTGTGCCATTGTGCCATTGATTATGCTCTGCAGTGTATTATTGTAATATAGCCCCAACAGTGAGAACGTCCTCCTCACACACACACACACACACACACACACCGGCCCTGAGGCTGGGGGGGTTTGGCCTTAATGGCGAGGGGGTTAATTCAACATCAACACACACACACACACACACACACACACACACACACACACACACACACACACACACACACACACACCACCACACCCCTGTGGCCGCCTGGTGTGTGTGTGGTGTGGTGTCGTGGTTTTATCCTCCATTACAGGCAGGCGTCCAACTGAATCATCAGCAGCAGCAGCAGTTGTGGACTGTTCTGGACCGGCTGGTTCTGTGACCCGCAGCAGGCGGTCAGTAACGGTACGGCGTCCCAAGCTCATTTACAAGATGGAACACTCAGCGCAGTGCTGCCAGTAAAAGCAGAGTGCTACGATTTAATAAAAAAAACTACTTTATCTGACCTCCCGGACAGATAATGCCCCACCCACCCCCACCCGGCCAACACTCACACACCACCCACCACCACCCACACCAACACCCCCAGCCTCCCTGGCATTGCACTTTAGAACAGAGAGGAGAAGCAGCTCGGACAAGGGGAGATACGATCGTTTAACAGCGACGCAATGTGGCATCTAAACAAAAAAACAATGTCTGGGAGTACAACGAAATGCTGACGGGTTAATCAAAGACAGGAGGGTCGAGACTCCTCTGGCTACTAGAGTTGCCGCTTTGATGCATCCACCTGTGGAGGTTAGCGGGTGTGGTATCGAGGTGGTAAGGATCAGAACCAAGATGGAACCAAGATGGTACCAAGATGGAACCAAGATGGCCGGCGGTAGGTGAATAAGAAACAGGCATGGGCGTAGAAGACCACCGCTAATCCCTTCATTAGGAATGTTCGGAGTCTGCCCGTTATTGTATGACGATGACAGACAAAACCCCCTCTCCGTAGCAGATAAGCTTAGCCGGGTGTGGGGTGGGGGGGGGGGGGGTTTAGCCACGCCCCCCCTACCCCCCCACTGCCCCCACCCCCTCCCCCGCCCCCAGCAGTCGTGGATGTGCATTTATATGAAGAGAGATTACACCTGCGGCCGGTAACATCGGAGCGGAGGGGATTACTCCTCTCTGAGTGGGAGATTTAGCATGAATTCACCGTCCCCACCTGAACGCACACTGCAACTATAGCAGGGAAGTACTTCATATCTAATGAAGCAGAGACGTTAACGGATAAGGATCGCTCTGTAGGATTTTCTCAAAATGCCAAAGGGATTTTATTTATTTATTCGTATATTTTCGCTGGCTTTTTGTTGCCTTTTCGGCCGGGACATTGGAGCAATTTAGGCCGACAGGAAAGTGTGTTGCAAGCGAGTGAGAGGGAATTGTTCAAGATGTGCATGTAGCACACGAACCGCAGGTCGGTATCGAACCCGAGTTGCTCCAAGACGACACACAACGAGGTGCAGGGTTGAGCCACCACACCGCGATCCCCCCCCCCAAGAGGGATGTGAACACGGCGCAGAGAACACAGGCTTTTTTTTTTTTTACGAGGTGCTGTAGTGCACATCGAGCAAAGGAGTGGAACGTGACGAGGGGCCCGCCGGGAGGTGGGGTTAGTCTAGCGAGATCCGTTGGCCCCTGCGAAGAACCACGCTCTGTTTCCACTGGAGCCGATCCAGGACCAGGACCAGGGCCATGTCATCTGGTCCTTTTCGTACACGGGGTGCAGCACAGTACCGGAGCTGCTGCTGTTTACACTGCTGCTGCATGGGGTTTTTACTGGCCCCGGAAGTGTCGTAGGAGAGAGGACGGACAGACAGATGGAGCAAGAGGCTGAAATGCAGATGGGGGCCGGGGGGCGAGGAGACAGATGGACAAACGGACATTAAGAAAGAGAGAGAGAGAGGGAGACAGGCAGAAAGAAAGAAAGATGGACGTGATGGGACAGACGTGATGAGCAGAAAGACAAGAGAAGCAGCCTGCACACACAAAGACGGAGAAAGACAGACAGATGGGTATGCAGACAGACAGGCAGATGATTAGACAGGCACACAGAGCTGGAGAGAGAGACGGACACATCAGGGTAATGCACTGTGTAGAGAGTTTAATGGGAAAAGGGGAAAAGAAGAAAGCAGGGATTATGGACGTATGGGCTGTGAGGCCATACAGCAGACCGGGGGCCGTGCCGTTCTGCTAGAGGGGAGAACAGCGCTGGGCTGCAATCTGCTCCCGGCATGTTCTAGATGCTTCTAGATAGCTAATTTATAGCCGCGCGGGTCCAGCTAGCTAACCACTGCTGGCCTTGCTTGGCCACAGGCG
>PIJE02002615.1:10883-13383 GCA_002895965.2 Coryphaenoides rupestris
TCTCTCTCTCTCTCTCTCTCTCTCTCCTCTCTCTCTCTCTCTCACTCCCTTACTGTCTTTCATGTGCGTTTGATTGTAATAATCTCCCCCCCCCCCACACCCTTCCCCACCCTCCCTGAATAAGCATACTGACACCCAACCAGGCAGACATGTGCACAGTGAGCAGATGGGAGTTTGGTCTCCGTGGAACACCTCCCACCCATAGGCTCCCGTCGTCCTTATAAGCGGAAGAGATGCACGTGTTATTTGCATATATTAGGGCCTACAAGCTTCAGATCCGATCACAAGTGGTCACTCGAGAGAGAGAGAGAGAGGGAGGGAGGGATGGATGGAGGGGTAGGGAGAGAAATAGGGAGATTGTCACAGAGAAAGGGAGAGGGAGAATGAGAGATGGATGTCGAGAGAGAGGAGAGATAGACGTAGAGAGAGAGTGAGAGAGAGAGAGAGAGCGAGCGAGGAAGAAAGATAGGGAGAGAGAGAAAGAGAGGAAGAAAGGAAGGGAGAAAGGGAGAGAGAGAGAGGAAGAAAGGGGGAGAGAAATAGGGAGACTGTCACAGAGAGAGGGCGAGAGAGAATGAGAGATGGATGTCGAGAGAGAGGAGAGATAGACATAGAGAGAGAGTGAGAGAGAGAGAGAGCGAGGAAGAAAGAAAGGGAGAGAGAGAAAGAAAGGACGAAAGGAAGGGAGAAAGGGAGAGAGATAAAGAGAGGAATTAAGAAAGGGAGAGAGAGAGAGAGAAAGAAAGAAAGGAGGAAAGAAAGGGAAAAATTGAGAGAGATAGAGAGAGAGAGAGAAAGGAAGAAAGAAAGGGAGAGAGAGAGAGAGAGAGAGAGAGAGAGAGAGAGGGTGAGAGGGTTTGGGTGATCCCGCTCCCTCTGTGCCCCATATGTTGCCTATTAGCGTTTTTGCTCTATTGTCTCTGCCATGCTTCCATCACACACCGACCTGCGGCTGCCAGCAACATGGCAGCCAAATCAATAGGAAATCACAACCGCACACACACACACACACACACACACATGCACACGCGCGCACACACACACACACACATGCATGAATGTGCCAGCATCCACTCTGGAGGAGCTGGCGTGTGTACAAGCAGCACACCCAGGCCCCTTAATCAGTCAGAACCTCCATCCACCACAGGCCGCTTTCCAATCCCAAGGTCTGGGGTGGAGGGGAGGGGGGGGAGGAAGGGGCGAGGAGGGGAGGGGGGGTGGGGCTTAGCAGGTAGAGAAGAGAGCAGGGAGCTTGGTGTGCAGACACATATACACACACAGCACACACACACACACACACACACACACACACACACCAGAATGTAATTCCAGTGAAGATCAGAGTCGCCGCAGATATCGAGTAACGAATCGAGAGCGGCGTCGAGGAGACGAAAAGCAAAAAGCAAGCGAAACAATAGTAAAAAAAAAACTAAAACTAAAAAACAAATGTGGAATTATGTTTGTGGTAGTTTCTTGGACAGCCAGCAGGACAACATGGTCCTCGTCACGGTCTGGTGCGAAGGAGAAGCAGACAACAAGTGGTTCCTCTGGTTCTAACTACCTCCCAATCTGTAGCCCATTTATGTCCCCCGGCCCCACCGCCCGCCCGCCCCCCCGCCCCCCCCCTCCTGCCGGAAAAAACTCTGTGGTGGGGGCGTGTGGTGCAGCCAAACAGGGGTTTTAATTACAAAGCCTGCGTGGTGGTGTTGGGGGGGCGGGGGGCGGGGTGGGGGGGCGGCGGCGGCGTTCAAACAGAGTCATAAATGCTGCATGTTTCAATCACGTCTTCTGACACCCGGCGAAGGCGATCTTCTTGGTGCGTGTCAACAACAGCGTGTGTGCGTGTCTGTGTGTGTGTGTGTATGACGGTATGTGGGTGTTTTTTTTTTGGGGGGGGCGGCGTAATCACGGGCGCTTGAGCTCGTCGTTTTTCCCGCTTTTCCCAAATATTCACCGCAATTTATTTTCATTTCCAGCGTTTTGCTTCGTGATACTTTGGAAATAATTTGTATGAATTGTTGACCACATAAATATAATTTGACCACGATATTGAAGATAACAGCTCTGTTGTGAAAAAGCGTACCATATTTATTTTCAAAGTAAATAAAGAAGGCGCACGCACACACACACACACACACACACACACACACACACACACACACACACACACACACACACACACACACACACACACACACACACTTGAACACAGTTGAACACGTTGTTCAAAGTTAAACGAAAAAAACCTACCAAAAAGAACAACACAGACACACAAAGACAATCACACAGACACCACAGATGTAAGTGCTGGATCTTGTTCTATCATAATGGGTGCTGGACAGACACAAACACACACACTCCGACACACACACATGCACACACACATACTTGCACGTACACACACACACACACACACACACACACACACACACATACACACACACACACGCGCACACACACACACACACACACACATACACACACACACACACACACACAC
>PIJE02002615.1:15883-24320 GCA_002895965.2 Coryphaenoides rupestris
ACAGGGTGGATCCTATACAATGCTGCCTTTGTTCGTGGTGTGTTGTTTGGGCTCTTGGCATGGTTCATGTTCTACTTCATGCTGTCAACAGGTGTAAATAAATACCCACACTTGGGATTTGCATCATCCCTGGCCTCTGCCTCCTAATGCACGGGCGGCAGTAGCTCAGGAGGTAAGAGTTGTTGTCTGGCAACAGGAAGGTTGCTGGTTTCGATCCCCGGGCTCCTCCCCCTCCTAGCCAAGTGTCGAGGTGTCCCTGAGCAAGACACCACCTAACCCTAACTGCTCCTGACGTGTTGGTTGTTACCTTGCATGGATCACACCACCGTCGCTGTATGAATGGGTGAATGTGAGGCAATACTGTAAAGTGATTTTGGATAAAAGCGTGTTATAAATGCAATCTATTTACATTTACCATATGTTTGGCCTCCACCTCTCACAAGGGCAGTCTAGCAGAGAGTTTCTATTCCAGTTTCATTTCTTATCAATGTGGTAGCCATCTGTCAGCTGTTTGTGAGTCAAATGTGATTAAAAATGAGAATATCCGTTCACAGACTTTTTGACTGCGCCAGTCTCTGTATGAGCCAATCTCTATTCTAGAGACCACTCCCCCGATATCTGATTGGTTCAGGCAGTCTATCTCACCTGTCAATCACAGGGGCATGCAATGCAACAGAGATCGCGGAGACGTTTTTCTTTCCCTGGCTGTTTAGTTTTAAATCTCTTTTTCCTGCTTTCTCTCCCTCTTCACAACTCTTGCATCTTGCCCACAGGCCATTGTTTTAACAAAGAAATGGATTTAGAGTTAGAGGACGGTTGGGAAAAAGTGTGTGTGGTGGGTGGGGAATGACCACAAATGGTGGAGGCGTCAGAGAACATGGGACATTGAGACGGGTAAGGAAGGGAGACGGGGGGAGAGAGAGAGAGAGAGAGAGAGAGAGAGAGAGAGACCGATGGAAATGGGATTATTTCATCTCCCACATCAATTCCACAGAAAATGATTTGCACACATATTCTCCTGTCAGTCACTACCCAACAAAGCCAATGGTGGGGATAAATGTGTGTGTGTGTGTGTGTGTGTTTAGTTTGGCTCAAAACCTGACATTCCATCACCTAGTGTAGATGACAGTTTTGTGTGGTCTGGCAGTTCCAAGCACTACCAAAGTGTCTGCTGGGAAACACACACACACAGACGCGCACAGAGACACACACACACACAGAGACACAAACACACACACACGCACAGAGACACACACAGACACACACAGACACACACACACACCACACACACCACATACGCAGATACTATCCCCACACCTAACAATATCAACAAAGGCGGCGATGACCTCATCGTTCTGGGCACGCAGGAAGCGAGTGGTGTCAGCCAATCGTGATCCAGCTCTCAGAGAGACACACACACACACACACGCGCACAGAATGTCCTCAACATCGTAGCGAGAGTGAAGCTAAGCCCACAGGGAGTCTCCTCCTGTCACAGGAGTGTGCCCCCTACCCACCACGCATTGGCCAGCGATAGGTGGCCTCGAGGACCCAGGGTCACACTTACGGCCCCTGCCCGGGCCTCATCGGACCCCCGCAAACCCTGCAGCCCCTCCTCTGCAGCAACTGCGACTTGTGGGCGTGTCCGGCCAAGCGAGAAGTGCTCCAAAACCAGGAAGTTACATTACAACCACCAGGGCTCACGTCTGAACGTCGATTTTTGTCCAATCGTGTGGCCGAAACGGGCGCTATCCGTTAATTCGCGAACTACTGTACGCGCCGCAACCCCCGCCCCCCACTGCACGCACACGGGGCCATCCCATAATGCTTTGCCTACACCCCCACCCACACATACATACACAAACACACACTGACACACACAATATGGCATCCAACACAAAGTGGCGCGAGGTGTTGGCGATGGCCTGGTGTTGTCTCTGGTGGGACCCTTGGTCGGGGGGGGGGCGGGAGGGGAGGGTTGGGAAGGGCTAGAGTGAGTGAAAAGGGAGGGGGAAGGGCGTTTTAGCCCGCCTCCCTTTTGCAGCGAACAACCGGACACCGGGTTCCGCCCAGAACCCAGAGCCCAGCTGCGGCCGGGTCCGCAGCTGGGCTCCGACAGCGGGCCAAGACACCGCCGGCCCCCGCCGCCAGGCTAAATTTCTATCGGTTGACACTGCGCCTTCTACGTTGCGTGACAGAAACGGTTGCAGACTGGTGCTGTTCCCCGTGTGTGTGCTTGTGTGTGTGTCTGTGTGCGTCAGTCTGTGTGTGTGTGTGTGTCTGTGTGTGTGTGCCGTTGGAAGGTAATAGTGTGCTAAGGAGAGAAGTGTGGTGGCTATAAAAAAAAAGTAAAACTGTTGACAGGGACAGAGGGAAGATACACAGTGAAGAAGATGAGAGAGGAGGAGAGGAGAAGAGAGGTGAGAAGACCATGGAGTGATGAAGAGTGGGAAAAAGGGGGGGGGGGTGAGGAACGTGGAGGAGGAGGAGGAGGAGGAGGGGGAGGAGGGAGAGAGAGGGGAAGAGAGTTAGCAGCCAGTGAAGGTCACCAGAGACAGAAAGAGCAGCTGTGTGGCTCTGTTTCTGTGTACGTGTGTGTGTGTGTGTTTGCGTGTGTGTGTGTGTGCGTGTGTGTGTGTGTGTGTGTGCACGTGCGTGCGTATGTGTGTGTAGGAGAAAGCACTGGCGCGAGTACATGACTGACAGGCCACTTCCTGTTTGGGTGAACACACGCACACACATGCACGCACGCACGCACACACACACGCACGCACACACACACACGCACGCACACACACACACACACACCCTTGGCTTCAACATGGTCTTAAAACAAGACATGGGGATGGGGAAATTGCTTTTCCGTATATAGAATTTAACAATTCTGGGAACTTACGTATGGCTTTTCATATATTATGAACAATAAAAAGAAAAATAGCCGTCTGTTGCAGAGAACCAGAGGGGTGTGGGGGGGGGGGGGGGGGGGGGGGGGGGTGCGTGTGGGTAAAAAAAGAAGCAGCCAATCAGATTCAAGAGATTACTCATACTACAACGAACCGGGCGCTCGCCAGAGATGACACAACCGTCCTGCCGATGACAACTCCAATTTACATTTACACACGTGAAGCTGGCGGGCGGGCCGACACACACGCACGCACACGCACACACACACACGCACACACACTCAACACACACACATGGACCGGCTGTGTAGTAAAAACACAGAGAGGTGTCAGCCAACATGACATCAGCTGTGTGTGGATGTGGAGAGGGGAGGGGGGGGGTGGAGGTGGTGAAGGGGAGGCAAGTGAATGTGAACCATGTGAGTATATATATATATATACTGTATGTGTGTGTGTGTGTGTGTGTGTGTGAACGTGTGTGTGTAAGTGTGCGTGTGTGTGTGAGCATGTTGGCATTCGTGTTTGAAGTCGTAATCGCGATAGCAGTGGGATGGGAGAAGAAACATAACAGACTATGGAGGGAGGGGGAGAAGAGAGAGAGAGAGAGAGAATGTAGAAGAAACAGAATACCAAGGAGGAAATAGCAAGAGATGGAGAGAGTAAGAGTGATATAGAGAGAGAGAGAGTTAGATAGTTAGCGAGTTAGAGAGCGTGAGAGAGAGAGACAGAGTAAGAGAGAGAGAGTTAGAGAGAGAGATAGCGAGCGAGGCGGGCTGCGATAGGCGCAGAGCAGAGAGTTAGAGACGGAATAGAGAGACATGAGACACGAGAGAGAGAGAGAGAGAGGGGAGAGAGGGAGATAGGGCGCCAGGCCAAAAGGGTGAGATGAACCAGAGGGTGAGGAAAGGAGGGGGGGAGTGTAAGCGTGTCCGTGGTACTGGTTCCAGGCATGTTCCCGGGTTCCCGCCCAGGCCCAATGTCCGGTGGGCCTGGGGAGTTCTGGATATGTTCTGGACGGGGGCCACGGCCCAGCCTGGATCTGATGGAAAGCAGATAGGGCCGGAGCCCAGTTCTATAAATCACCACCGCAGAACAGGAACCTGCACGTAGTGAGTGCACACACGCACGCACACGCACACACGCCACACACACACACACACACACACACACACACACACAGGCAAACATAATCCTAACACACAAAACCCTGACACACACACACGCAGGTGCAAAGACACACAGACCTCTAAACGCATAAACATTCACACTTGCATACGGACACAAAACCCTGACACCCCCCCCCCCCCCCACCCACACACACACACACACACACACACACCACACACACAGCACACACACACACACACACCAGCACGGCAGGAAATGAAATGTGGCAAGTGGAGTGAAAGGCTCATGGGACTAAAGAGAAGGCAAAAAAAAACTCCCTCCCTCACTGTGTCATAGCACAGCCTCACCAGCTCCATCACTCAGCGGTGAACATCGCAGCCCACACACACACACACACACACACACACACACACACACACACACACACACACACAGAGTTGCCACCACCAGACTTGTAAACGGTAAATGCTAAACGGATTGCATTTATATCGTGCTTTTATCCAAAGTGCGTTACGGTTGCCTCACATTCACCCATTCATACACCGACGGCGGTGCCAACCATGCAAGGTAACGACCAACACGTCAGGAGCAGTTAGGGTTAAGGTGGCGTCTTGCTCAGGGACACCTCGACACTTAGCTAGGAGGCGGAGCCCGGGGATCGAACCAGCAACCAGCAACCTTCCTTTTGCCAGACAACCGCTCTTACCTCCTGAGCTACTGCTGCCCCCCTTGTGGCATGGAAAGGGCACAACATTTAGCCAAAAAGGAAGTAGAGTATTGGGTATTTGATAAGTAGCACATTGGGAGTGTAATATGGCAGCGTTCTGCATTATGGATTACGCTATGGATTGCTTTCTATTGAAAAAAAAAGTATTGGGAAAATTGAAGTGCAGCTTGGACACCGAAACACAACAAGCACAGAATGCTGCGTGGCTGTGTTGACACTGCAGCTCCACACTCGTCCCACTGTTCATTAAATCATGTGTGGTGGCCCTGTCCTCTGTATGGACTACAGGCAGAGACAGAGAGAGAGGCAGAGAGAGGGAGAGACAAGGAGAGAGAGAGAGACAGAGAGAGAGGCAGAGAGAGGGAGAGACAAGAGAGAGAGAGAGAGAGAGAGAGAGAGGCAGAGAGAGGGAGAGACAAGGAGAGAGCGAGAGAGAGAGAGAGGGGAGAGAGGCAGAGAGTTAGAGATAGAGAGAGAGAGAGAGAGAGGGGAGAAGCAGAGGGAGAGAGAGGCAGAGAGTGAGGGAGAGAGAGACAGAGAGAGAGGGGGAGACAGAAAGAAAGATAGAAAGAGACAAAGACTTCTCACTGTTTCACAAAGATAAAGTGAGACTTCAAATTCTAGATGGTGAAGTCATTTACATATCATGCCAATGTGACTATATTTTTAATATATAACAGCAATTAGGGGATTCACGTATAATCGAAGATAATAGAAGTATGAATTAGAGAACTAGATTGCTACAGCTAGAGCGCTAGAACGCCAGAAATTTTAACTTTGCTGACCGAGTATGCATGGAAACATGGCGGGTTAGCACAGACTTACCGTTATGACTTTTATTTACTTTTACTTTTAATTTTCGTGTCAACGTCTGCAATTTTCCGATTTCTCTAAGGTCTGATGACGAGGATGGCGGTAAGTGAAGCACCATTTTATTAGTTTTAACGACGTGCACGGCACAAATATTGTTTTATCCTGGCGGCCCAGCAAGTCTAATCTGTTTGACATGCAGGGTTCAAGCAATAGAACGATTTGATCGATCGAATCATTGTTTTGAGTTTGGAAACAGCAACAGGAACGACGATGACGTAATATTATGATGAGGTGAGGGCAGCGCTTGTTTGCTTCTCTTTGGCGCAGGGCGATTCTTCACAATCTAATTATGGTTGGCGTTGTGGTTATCCTGCACTCACATTCGGTACTTTGCACAGTCCATCAAAACAAAACTGGCGCGACAAATTAACGGCTATGTAAACCTGAGCGTGCACACCACACACACACACACACCACCACACACACACACACACACACACACACACCAACAGAGCCGAGGTGGAGTTGAACCTGGGTCACCGTCTGACCCTTTTTTAGTGTCTTTTTGTCGCTGAAAGAATGAAGTGTGCGTTCCCCGTAACCAAGCAACAACGACCGCCACACACACCGCCACCACCACCACCATCGGCGGCCAACAATGTCCACCCCCCGGAACCCCCCCCACCACCCCCCTCAGCACGATGGTGTCAGCGGCTGACACTGTGGTTCCTGACAGCTATTGGGATGTCTCTATAAGTGGGTCGGGACGGCCCACCTACCCCTTGCTTTCTCTCTCTCTCTCTCTCTCTCTCTCTCTCTCTCTCTCTCTCTCTCTCTCTCTCTCTCCCTCTCTCCCTCCCGCCGTCCCCCAGTCCTCTGGGCCAAGATCCGGCCCAGA
The DNA here is from genome assembly GCA_002895965.2 of Coryphaenoides rupestris. Classification (NCBI taxonomy): domain Eukaryota; kingdom Metazoa; phylum Chordata; class Actinopteri; order Gadiformes; family Macrouridae; genus Coryphaenoides; species Coryphaenoides rupestris. The sequence goes on from PIJE02002615.1 coordinate 22,353, forward strand.
CACACTCAGTCCCTGATAGAACCCTCAACCCCAAGTTACAGTTCCTCACCAGAACTGTGGTTCCACAAACGAACCACCAGTGAGAGTGAAGGGGGGCAGTAGGACCCCCTCCCCCCCCAGGCAGACCACCCCACCCCCCCTGTCTCTCTTTGTGCATTTTAAAACAGTAGGAAGGAACTTGTCTGACATGCATGAAGAAGCAGTTTGTTCAAAGTTCTACATCTCACTCTCTCCCCCATCACTCTTTCTCACCACCCCCCCTCTCCCCTCTCTCCCTCTATGTCTCTCTCTCTCTGTCTCTCTCTCTCTCTCTCTCTCTCTCTCTCTCATCCTCATCACTACAGCTGGACAACAAAGGCTGGAACGGACAAAAGGCGCCATTTACCGAAGCGGCAAGTAACAGTGAGTATCCGCACGTCTCACTCCCCCCCTCCCTCCCTCCCTCCCCCTCTCTCCCCCCCTCCCTCCTGCAGGTGGTTTTAGTGGGGGAGACGGCACACCGTTTAATCTCGGCGACGGGTCAATGGCGGCTGACTGTCAGCTCAATCGAGCCGTGCGTTCCCGTGGCGATGGCGGTGGTGGTGGGAGAAGGGGGGGAAGATGGAAGGTGGAAGGGGGATCCGGGGGGTCTCCATTCACGCAGGCTTACGGAGCCAAGCACCCAGAGGGTCTGGCAACAGGAAGGGTTGCTGGTTCGATCCCCGGGCTCCGCCTAGCTAGTGTCGAGGTGTCCCTGAGCAAGACGCCACCTTAACCCTAACTGCTCCTGACGTGTTGGTTGTTACCTTGCATGGTTGACACCGCCGTCGGTGTATGAATGGGTGAATGTGGCAATACTGTATAACGTCTTATATAAAAGCGATATAAATGCAATCCATTTACCATTTACCATCATCAAGATAAGCATTAGTCCAAAATGTCTTTCATATCGACTGATAAGCGGGGTGTGTCGAGGTCACCTTTATAAAGGGAAGGCTTTATAAAGTTGTTTATCTATGTTTTCAAGACCATCATGTGTTCACATAAAGACCAGCATATGAAGCATAATCCCAGTCTGGTCTGGTCTGGAGCTGTCTGTGTCTCATCGTGGAGGATCGAGGGTGGAGCCCACGCGGTAAATAACCACATTCTTCTCTCCGTCCCCACGTCTCTCTCTCTCTCTCCACGTATCTCGATCTTGATCCGACTTAAGCTCTTCGGCGCGGACACGCATCTCGTCTTGTTCTCACGGAGTCAAAACACAGCGCAAGAATCTACCTCGAACAGAGACATGTTGTGTAGTATGCGCGGTGCACGGTCAGCTATGGCCAATCTATCTATGGAACTGTTCGAAAAGACATTTGCAGTGATCTGGAAGGTGTGGATGCAAAGTGAATGTGCATGTCACGTTATCCTATGAGCCGTGATGAGTGTGTGTGTGTGTGTGTGTGTGTGTGTGTGTGTGTGTGTGTGTGTGTGTGTCCAAGTGTAGCTCTAACCAGCGCAGCGAAGCAGGAGCCCCCCCCCCGACCTCTCACTAGTTGCACCTGAATATTTACATCTTACATTCAAAGCGACTGAGCGGAGCGCAGGGTCTATCTTCCACCTTCCATCTTCCCCCCCTTCTCCCACCACCACCGCCATCGCCACGGGAACGCACGGCTCGATTGAGCTGACAGTCAGCCGCCATTGACCCGTCGCCGAGATTAAACGGTGTGCCGTCTCCCCCACTAAAACCACCTGCAGGAGGGAGGGGGGGGGAGAGGGGGAGGGAGGGAGGGGGGGAGTGAGACGTGCGGATACTCACTGTTACTTGCCGCTTCGGTAAATGGCGCCTTTTGTCCGTTCCAGCCTTTGTTGTCCAGCTGTAGTGATGAGGATGAGAGAGAGAGAGAGAGAGAGAGAGACGGACATAGCGATGCCGTCCGTGAGGAGTCCTACTGCAGGAACCATTCACTCTCACTGGTGGTTCGTTTGTGGAACCACAGT
>PIJE02002615.1:24530-27030 GCA_002895965.2 Coryphaenoides rupestris
ATATTAACCATCAGGAACAGTATAGGGTCTTGCTCAGGGACACCTCGACACTTGCAACCAGCAACCTTCCAGTTTCCAGACAACCGCTCTTACCTCCTGAGCCACTGCCGTCCCTAATTGATAACGCTACTTCCCCATAGAGATGAATAAAGCATTGCACTTTAAGCGTACTCTGTTTCATTTGGACGCTGATCAGGTCTCGAAGCAGGCCTAGCAAAACCTTACTGCTCCAGTAGTAGGAGAACTGCTATAAACAGCGGACCAGACCCCACCGTTAACAACAGTTAAAAACCAATAACACCGCAACAACAAGGAAAGTACCACAACAAACAACCCCTCACCACCCCCACCTCCCCATTACCCAACACTAAATGGTGTAAACGAGAAACATAGTTAAAAGGCCTATCCAGTGCTGTGTAGTGGTGGTCGTTTGGAGGGATTCAACCAGCACACACACCCTCGCGTTCACACTCTCTGGGAGTTATCATGAGCCCCCCACAATGACTTTTTATTAACCAGATTTAATCACTTATTAAAACCTGGCATACTTCTGTTTATTAGCTCCAATAAATGGCATTAAAGTGCAAGCGAGGGTGATTCCTGAGCGTATGCGTGTTTATTGCGGGAACTGTGTCTAATTTGTGCTCATGGCTCTGTCGATGGGGAGACTACACTGCAAGCTCGCTCTCTCTCTCTCTCTCTCTCTCTCTCTCTCTCTCTCTCTCTCTCTCTATCTCACACACTCTCACTCTCTCCCCCATCTATATCTCTTGCTCTGCCTCTCGCTCTTCAGTTTTCTTGCTTTCCCTTTCTCGATCTCCCTTGCTTTCTCTCTCTTTCTCCCTCTCTCTCTCACACTCTGACTCACTCTCTGCACTTCTGTCTTTCTCACTTTCTCAGATACAAACCAACGGCCTTATCATTCGTAATATTAGACTCATGGGCGGCAGTAGCTCAGGAGGTAAGAGCGGCTATCTGGCCACCGGAGGTGCCGTCGAGGTGTCCCTGAGCAAGACGCCACCTAACCCTGACTGCTCCTGACGTGTTGGTTGTTACCTTGCATGGTTGGCACCGCCGTCGGTGTATGAATGGGTGAATGTGAGGCAATACTGCAAAGCGATTTGGATAAAATCGCTGTATAAATGCAATCCATTTACCGTTTACTCAATCTCGCCGCTGTTGCAGTCCCTTCAGGCTCCGACAGGCCCCAGGGTGGTGTGGTGCAGTGTTCACCAAAAACATGGAAATATAGATGGAGAGGGGAAGGGGAACTCTCATATTTTTCCCCCCCCCACGTCTAAAGTACAAAGCTGGCCAAATTGTAGCCGCTTAAACTCGATCGTCGGCGAGCGGATTCCTGACTCGGCCTCTCGCCTGCCTCTCTAACGGCTCTCGGGACACTTATGTTGTTTTCTTCGGTTATAAGGGAGATGGATCATCATCAGAATGATTGTTTATGGGTGTATTACTGTTGGGATCGTCGTAGCGGGGTTAGCTGTTTAGCTGCCCCGGCCCCAGGCTGCCCCCCCCCCCCCCCCCTTCTGTGTGTATGCAGTATAACTAGACCAGGAAACCAAATCTCAACAGATTTTTCCTGGATAATCATTCCTGCCCTTGGCTTGAAGCAAGAGCCGTGTGTGTTTGGACATGTTTTATTCCCCAGTCATAGTTTGTCGCTCGCTCAGCTATCGCATAATCAGCGTTTTGATCTCAAAATAATGTTTATTGCGTCAACAACATTTACATGTAATACAAGCCGCCGCGGGCTCTTTGTGTGTGCGGTGGTTTTCGTGCGCGTTTGCATCCGTGCGTGTGCGTGTGTGTGTGTGTGTGTGTGTGTGTGTGTGTGTGTGTGTGTGTGTGTGTGTGTGTGTGTGTGTGTGTGTGTGTGTGTGTGTGTGTGTGTGTGTGTGTGTGTGTGTGTTCGTGTGTGTGTGTGTGTGTGTGTGTGTGTGTGTCTGTGTGTGTGTGTGTGTGTGTGTGTGTGTGTGTGTGTGTGTGTGTGTGTGTGTTGCGTGTGTGTGTGTGTGTGTGTGTGCGTGATCTGTGTGTGTGTGTGTGTGTCTATACGTGCGTCTGCGTGTGTTGTGTGTCGCATCTGCATCCTTGTGTGTGTGTGTGTGTGTGTGTGTGTGTGTGTGTGTGTCTATACGTACGAGTCTGCGTGTATGTGTGTACGCACATCTGCATCCTTGTGTGTGTGTGTGTGTGTGTGTGTGTGTGTCTGTGAATGAGTACACCCTAATTGTACGCACAATTACAGCTGGACTGACGTTCTATTTGAAATGACGTCGAGCAGAATGAAAGCCATCGGGACGAGGCTACGGCTCTAACATTAGAAGAGCAGTAAATTGTTTCAGGCAGCTCCCGAGCTGAAAACATGATTGACATCTCCAATTGCCAATGTTTGTGTGTGTTATATATCCAAACTTGTACGAGTATATATATATATATATATATATATATATATATACACACACAAGTATATACATCTGCATTT
>PIJE02002615.1:32030-37030 GCA_002895965.2 Coryphaenoides rupestris
GGCATAGTCGGATCATCTTGAATCTTTAGCATAGCATAGCGTGTAGCATAGCACGTCGCCTAGCATACCATGTAGCATAGCGTGTAGCGTGTAGCATAGCGTGTAGCGTGGCGTGCGGGCCAGCGGCGCCAGTTACCTGCATGATGAACTCCCTGCGGCGGGGCATGCCTCTCTCGGACAGCAGCAGGTACTCGGGCTCCTTCTCCTTCTTGGCCTGCTGGATCTGAGCCAGGCGGCTGATGGGGTTCATGCCCTGGCCGTAGTCAGGGCCTGTCTGAGGGCGGAGAGAGGACAGGCGCGCGTGGAGGTGGGGGGGGATTAGAGGAAACTATTTGCGTTTGCAGCCTCGCTATGGAGAACACCTCTGCAATATTGCTGTGAAGCTTTAAAAGCCCCAGGTTCAGATGCATGTCTCTGTACCTGAACCATTCAGATTTTACAGATGCTCATAGGCTCATTTCAGACCAATCAGAGCATCCTGTCCATGATTGGTTGGACTATTATCCACCACAGCATACAGAAGACAAAGAGCCTTCTTCATTCACCCTAATGTGTTCAATTCCATTGTACCGTCAGTACTTCGCTTGACAAAGCCATTCTTTTTTGATCAATATTTTTTTAACATACAGTACATTGCATACAAATCAGTCCATCCTTGATGCAAGAACAACTCTGCGATGTCGCTTTAAAAGCCGTTCCCATGTTACACTTGTATCTGTGCTTAATTCACGCTAACTGTCCAGTAATGCCACACATGTTTATCTGACTAGTGGCACTGCCCGTTCAAACTGTACCCGTGCCCCCCTGGATCGGAGCGGGCAGATTGCAAGTGGCAATGGCAGTTCGGTGTGCTTGTTCCAGAACCATCTATGGTAAAAACAACGTCACACTTGGGTGGGTCGACCTAATAAGCAACGCCAGATAATCACTGACTGCTTGCTATTTGGGATCAGGCTGTTTCCGGGGAACAAAAGCAGAGTTCATTCATTCAATCGTCAAACCCCAAAAACAAAATGTTTTGAGTTTTAGTGAAACAAAATGTCCACGACCGTACAACGGAGAGCGAGCTTTATATCCCAACATGCCATTTGGCGGTGTAACAGTTAATAGCCCCCCCCCCCCCCCCTTCCCTCTGAATACAGTGCAGTAGTAGTATGTACTTTTTTGGGCGGCAGCGGTGGCGTAGGTCTCAGGAAGCTGGTGGTCCCGCCTCCCGTACCTTGATGATGGTCTTGGGCCGCTTCTTGTAGTGGGTCTTGGGCTTCTCCACGGCGGGCATGAAGGGCAGCTTCCGCAGGTCCTGCAGGATGGACAGGGCCGGCGCGCTTCTTGGAGAGCTTCTTGCTGTTGCCCTCGCCCTCGGCTGAGAACTCGCCCACGCTCACCCGCGTCAGGAAGCTCTTCATGTGGCGGCGGGCCGCCTCCTTCAGGACCTGAGGGGGGCCAAAGTTGTGGTCACTTGAAGGGAACGATGACAAGGAGAGGGGCCAGGTGTGTTCGACCTGTGTGTGTGTGTGTGTGTGTGTGTGGTGTATCCAGCTATCATGCAGGCAACCTAGCAAATATCAAACTTGTTCTATTAGCCTTGCAATTATGAATTGAAACCTGCTCTATTCTTATCTTTATGTACCATAGTGATATATGCTGTCTCTCTTTCAACAAATGTACTTATTGGAAGTCGCTTTGGATAAAAGCATCTGCCAAACGCCCTAAATGTGAATGTGTGTGTGTGTGTGATTAAGATTAGAGGCTCAACTAACTATTTTAAGATATTTGTACATGCTGTTATTTATGTGCTTCCATCTATGGTTGTTGATGTTTTTGATATTCTTCTATATATTCAGATTTATTCTTTGTGCAAACTAAAGCAAATTGCCTGCGGGGCAAATGAAGGTTTCATTCATTCATGGCGTTCGTTCATTCATTCATAAGAGCTGTGGCAGACACCCGCGAGTGTGTGTGACACGGATGTACACATGAGAACCGAGTGAGAGAGACGTGGGGCGTTGCGTTTCTGTGTGTGTGTGTGTGTGTGTGTGTGTGTGTGTGTGTGTGTGTGGTGTGTGTGTGTCGAGCGTGTCGCGGGGGATGTACGTGCGCTACGGCGATTCACGACAGTGCTGGGCGTCTGCCGCGTGTCCACTTAGCAACCGAGCGGCAGGTGGTCCGCACAACATCTGGCTCCGGGAACATCTCCCCGGTCTCACAGGGGCGTGGCTTATCGTTCACCCACATGTGTTCGTACGGTTACAAAAAAAATACAAAATAAAACAGATGTGCAACCGGTGTGCAAAGACTCGAGCTCGTAAACACGGGGCACCGACACGGATGCCAAAAAAGAAAAAGAGGAAAAAAAACTGCACACACACACACACACACACACACACACACACACACACACACTCGATCACAGACTCTGGTGGTGAAGAAAGGGGGCTGAGTTTCCCCCTTCTCCCCCCCAATTCCACCCCACCCCGGGTCACCTGGGAGACCTAAAGCAAGCACCGGCTGGACTTAGGTCATGCTTCTGCAATCACATCCACTTCCTGTTAGCGCCCCAGAATGCAACTCTGTGTTTGTGTGTGTGTGGGTGAGAGGGTGTGTGTGTGTATATATGTGTGTGTGTGTGTGTATATGTGTGTGTGTGTGTGTGTGTGTGTGTGTGTGTGTGTGTGTGTGTGTGTGTGTGTATAGTGTGTGTGTGTGTGTGTGTGTGTATAGTGTGTGTGTGTGTGTGTGTGTGTGTGTGTGTGTGTATGTGTGTGTATATATGTGTGTGTGTGTGTGTGTGTGTGTGTGTGTGTGTGATGTTTGGTGTGTGTGTGTGTGTGTGTGTGTGTGTGTGTGTGTGTGTGTGTGTGTGTGTGTGTGTGTGTGTGTGTGTGTGTGTGTGTGTGTGTGTGCGTGCGTGCGTGCGTGTGTGTGTGTGTGTGTGTGTGTGTGTGGCATTGCAGGTGGGTCCTGTCCCGTCGTATTAAGGCAGATACCCTGGAGGCTGCATTGGGCCCGGGGGTCCGACCACACAGCACACCAATCAGATGGCAGGAGGAGTTGCAGGTCACTTCCTGAGTCTCTCACCCCCCCACCACGTCCCTGCCTCCCCCCCACCCACGTCCCTGCCTCCCCCCCCACCACGTCCCTGCCTCCCCCTCCAGCCATGGACATGGTTTACGTGATACATGTAAAAAAAACATATTTATTTGAATGCTCGCTCGCTTGGAGCCACAGGCTAATTTAAATGCACAAATTGCATTGATCTGTCACACGGTTCCAGAGGCTGTTTATCTGAACTCTTCTGATGCAAGGATCATCTCACAAGCAGGATTATAATTCGGAAATACTTCACTCTGTCAAATACGTTTGAACAAAGCTTCTTTATAACTCTTGTTGCCAACGTGATAGTTAGGATTGTACCCAGCATTGCACTGGGTCATTTAACAACCAAAAAACCAGGCTAGATTGTTATTGTTGTTAATGGTTAGGGCGAGGGCTCATTAGTCAAAGCTAGTAGTTGCCAGTAGTGTGACTCTTCAGCCAATCGGTGGCACCGTACCACACGACGTGCTAACGAGTATGAGTGTTTGGGAAGGCTGGGAAGAGTAATAATGGCCTCTGTGAGCCAGCCGGGCCCGCCCCCGACCTGTCCCCTCTGCCTTGACTCATCGTGTCGAGCAGGAAATGCATCATGGCAGCTCCTTGTGTTCAAGAGCAAGACTCCCCCCCTTCCCGTACGGGTTCGATGACGTCACGGCAACAGTGAGCAGGGGGGGGGGGTTAGGGGGCGACAACGATGAGCATGCGTAGATCTGTGGTGTTGTAGCGTGGGATTTCGGTGGGGGTCAATGCACCCGTGCCTCAGTGCTCCAGCCGTGGCCTTGGCTTGAAGGCTGCAGGCGAAGGAGACATACCTTATGTCAGTGAGTAAGACACAACGCAGAGACAGTAGACATTTACTGACTACTAGCTTGAATCGTCTCCTCGTCATCTTGTTCGGCCCCCCGGTGGCAGCCTTGGGAAAAGTGTTAGCTTCGCGGCTTTGACGTTGATGCCACAGACTGGATGCAGCCAAGCTAGCACATACTGTATAAGACGTAGCGTCGTGTTATATGAAGTGTCAACCGTTCTGAGGCCATTTGTGAAGGAGTTTGACCCACGTTGCCACGCCCCCCCCCCCACCCACCCACCCACCCCTCCACCTCCACCTCCACCGCGGAGATGTTTCTAAACTCCAAACGTGTGTGCCAACTTCCAACCACCCTAACTTAGAGAACACATCAAGCTAGTGTGTGTCCCTGCAACTGATGATGATGATGATGGTGGTGGTGATGACGATGATGGTGGTGGTGGGGGTGGCCTGGAGGCCCCGCCCCCCTCCCCCCCCCACCAAAGTGTGTTTACAGCACTGCAGCCAGCCAGCCAGCCAGCCAGCCAGCCTGTGATGTAGAGTAATGATGTGCACCCTGAGACTCCTGCCTGCGAGGGGCGGTCGTTGCAGCGCGGCGGTACACCAGCCGGCTGACATACCTCGCCGTTTGCCATGCGAGACGCGGGGCCAGGAAACGGCCGGCCCTCCGACAAAAAAGTAGGAAAATCTCCACATGTGGCGAGAGGAAATGACCGGTGTCATCTGGAGCCGACCGCAGCGAAAAGAACCACCGGAAAACACAATTATACACCACAGGTGTGACTCGACTAATGCTGGACTTGATGGAGAGATACTGAGCGAGAGAGAGGGGGGGGGGGGGGGAGGGGGGGGGGGGTGAGGGGTGCGAAAGTGTGTGTGGCTCGAGTAGCCAACACATGTTACACCCTTTTTTTTGTTTGGCCCGGGACAGCGGCAGACGAGCAGGAGTCAGTCTCCACAGACGACACGGGATCCGTGACATGCCGATGGGATTTCACCATCTCCTTTCAGGAAAACACACACACACGCACACACACCAGACACACACAGGGGTAAGACACACACACACACACAGGGACACAGGGACAAGACATAC
>PIJE02002615.1:42030-52030 GCA_002895965.2 Coryphaenoides rupestris
GGTGTTCTTCGACATATCATGGGATAACGTTACGTAGCACACACACACTCACACATTAATGGCAGCCAAATTTGTTGTAAGTCGCTTAGGATGAAATCATCTGCGAGATGACGAACTAGTACAAATACGTACTCGTACAAAAACGTTGACTAACAATTGTGCCTCTCTCCAACCCTCGCTCACATTTCCGCCTGTTCTCTCCCTGCAACAACTCAACTCTCGCGAGATTTCAGAGCGAGTTTTCTCCTTCAGCGAGGCTTGGTTTGGCACGATAACGAACAGGCTGATCAAGTGGTAAACGGTGAGGGAAAATGTTGAATTTCTCTGTAGGGGATCCTTTCCATAATGTTGTTACAGTGCATCCACATTAGTCAGTTAGTTAGAACAAAGATGAAGGAGTATCTGAACGGGTGACTCTCACTGGCCCCCCACACACACCATCGCAACACAGAATCCGTCGCCCCCGTCACCGCGGGGTTCTCGGTAAAAGAAAACACTCATGAGAAAACAAGATCTTCTGGGAAAAGATAATAACGATGGATGGGGACAACGTTATTCCCGGCTTGTGGAGTCGATCGTGAAGTAGACAGAAAGTGGCTCAAAGGACCGCTTTCCTGTTTATAATATCATGACAAAAAGAGTTGGACCTCAAGACTCTTAAATCATCACGATGATTCTGTGTAAACCCCCCTCCCCCGCCCCTCCAACCGTCCCCCGGGGGCGGGGTTTAATCAGGGCTGATATGATGTTTAAATATTCGGACATCACGAAATGTCATAATCCTGCCGAGAAACAGTGACTACCCTGTAGCCACGCACAGGTGACGTCAGGAGACGACGGAGAGTCCCGAACACGGGCGTTGCTGTAACCCTATTTTCTAAATAAATATTTTTTAAAAGGGTGGGTTTTCTTTTTACAAATTGGTTATTGTGATCGGCGGTTACGGCGAGAAAGATGATGCCATCGCCACTCGGGGTTTTCGGTAAGCCGGGGTTTTGGGGGCTCACCTCGAAGTTGACGGACAGGTTCCTCTTGAGCGCGATCTCGTAGACGAGGCTGATCTCCGATTTGCTGGCGTCCGTCGTTCCCCCGCCCTCCTCCTGTTCCTCCTTCTCCTCCGGGGTCTGAAACGCAACGTGGCCGGAGTTATAAACACAGCACGCTAACACCTGCGGAGTATCTCAGGCGGGGGAGTCACCCAAAGGGAGGACAGGCGGACGGATTCTTGAATTTGCAGGATTTCAGGGGAAATAAAGTAGAAGCACTGTATCGGGGTATCAAGTAGTGTGAATCTGAGTACGTGTGAGCCTGTACAGTCAGGTGAGGAAAACGGGAGTGCAAGGACCCGGGGAGAAAATGCCGGTTTTATTTAAATTCCTTCTCAGTCGGAGAGAGAAAAATGTGACACACAAAATGTGTCGACGCACAAATGGCAACATAAATAGTGAAAGCGATCACGCACACACACACAGGAAGAGGAAAGCAGGTCAACAACACACATACATGCATCTACAGACCAAGACACACACACGCACGCGCACGCGCACACACACACACACACACACACACACACACACACACACACACACACACACACACACACACACACACACAGCAAGGCTGGATGTGGGCCAGGCCAATGAAATGGGGAGCCTGTCTGCTTTCTGGCATCGGTCCTTATCTGATATGGGATTGAGAACTCAGAATCCCCGGACAAGGATGGTGATCCTTTTGTGTGCACTGAGAGCACCCACGTGCACGCACGCACACGCACACGCACACACACACAGGCGTGCACACACACACACACACACACACATTGAATGCCATTTCACTAGTCTCATCGCAATCACGGTATGTGCACATTAACGTCATTCGCCAAAAACGCAAGTGTCGGCCAAATTGCTTGGAAAGACACAACCGGTTAGGAGTATGGTGGAGAGGGAGAGGGGGGGCAGGGAGTACGGGAGGGAGTCAAAGAGAGAGTAAGGGGGAGTATGGAGGGCGGAGTAAGTGAGGGAGTATAGGAGGGAGTATGACGGGGGGACGTAGAGGGGGAGTATGAGGGGGGTGGAGGAATGTAGGGGAGGGGAGTATGGAGGGCGTATGGGGTGGAATATGGGAGGGAGCATGAAGGGGAGAATGGGCGGGAGAATGGGGGAGTATGGGGGGAGGGAGTATGGGAGGGAGAATGGGAGGGAGTATGGGGGGGGTGTGCTATCCTGATCATTATCTTGTTCAGCTCTCTCTCCAATCTCCCACCCCCGGGAAGAGAGAGATGAGAGAGAGAGAGAGAGAGAGAGAGAGAGAGAGACCACAACCTGGCTGGCACGGCGGGCTGGTGAGACCTGATACTAGGGATGATGCGTTCCCCCCGGGGGTCCTGCTGCTCCCCGGGGGGGGCCCTCCAGCGGTCGGCGCCTGCACACTGACGAAGCCATGCTGTGAGCTGCGGGCGGCCATATTATCTGTCAATCCCAAGTGGTTGAGGTGGTGTGTTGGTGGTGTGTGTGGTCGTGCGCGCGGGGTAGTGCGGTGTGTGCGAGTGTGCAAAAGTCGCAATTGGTTTGTCAAATAGTATATTTTACAACCTGTTTTCCCGTGTCTTGCCGAGGAAGACTCCCTTTTTGGCTCCAACATGGCTCGCGGGCAGTGGTAAGTGCATGGAGCATTACGGCCTGTCACCATGTGCACGGGCTTGCTTTGCTGTGAGCGGAGTGTGTGAGAGTGGTGGTTGGAGTGTGTAGTCGGCAAAAAAGTACAAAATACAACATACAGCCATGTTTTATGTGTTGAGATTAATGATTGATTTACGCACCAGAAGACAACCTCGTTGGCTCTCAAAACACAGGCATCCTTCTGGATGGTTGGACAAGCGCGAGGCTGTAGTTTATCTTGCCATCCACTTGTGTGTTGTGTTTGCGTGCGAGCGTACGTGTGTGTCTGTGTGTCTGTGTGTGTGTGTGTGTGTGGTAATCCTAATGCGTAAAATACACTAAAACCGCCCTTTTTGGGCTCAATTAAAGGCTGCATTACAGACTGTGCACAAAAGGATCCCATCCGCGCATTGAAGTGCATTGTGCGTGTGTGCATTGACCCATTGTGTGCGTGTATAATTGGGGGAGGAAAAAAGAGGGGATGTAACAGCGAGATTATAAAAGGGCATAATATAGTCGGCCGGCCGCTGAATGGATTTATTGAATGCATGGGATGGGACCTGAGGGAATGAACTACAATGAGCATCGTGTCCAAACTCACGTCAATGACACTGCCACCGCGACGGCAGCCGAGCTGTTACGTTGTGTGCATAGCCTTCTGCTCATGTTTAGCTGTATTTATATACCGCAGCATCGCAGGATTCTGATTGGTTATGCATTCTGCGGGACGGGACACCTGCGCCCCTTTAAGATAAGATAAGATAGATAACTTTATTCATCCCGAAGGAAATTCTTGAAACAATTCTTTATAATAATAACATAACAATCAGAAACTAATGTTAGTTCTAATCATAATTAAACCTTGTACACATTTTAAAAAGCTATGAAGTATATATTTTTTTTTTATTATCCACGCTTATATGTCACTTCGTTCATTTTTCCCGCGCAATCCGACCCGACTCAAATATAAGAGAAATCAGCCCAGAAGCTGTTCTACACAACAGAGAGAGTCGGGGAAGCTCTCATGTTTTAACTTCAACCACAACCTGCTCACAAACTGGCAATTTAAAGAGATTTGTGCTGTAAAATCCTCCATGTAGTCCCTGAATGGATTCATTATTCTTGCATACAGCACCTTTAACTGTGCCGAATCAATGCGCTACGAATCAAATGTTAACAAACACTATCCACCAGATGTTTCCTTGACAATGCAAAAACAGTATGCTCAAAGCACCAACCACTCGACCAAGAAATGTTTTAATTCAGATGATTAAAAGGGGAATTTCGCTTTAAAAACACTTCTGGGATCATTTTCACACCAACCCGGGCTTCAATGCGTCAACATTTAGTCAATATTTGATAACCGTGTGAGTAAACCCCTCCACACGCAAATAGAAGCCCATTCAAAATTATACTCCACGACAGACTAATTGTAAACACACGTCTCTGTTTCTCATAACAGATATTGTTGTTGTTGTTGTTGTTGTTGTTGTTGTCGTTTCCCCGCCCGCTGTTGCTTATGCTCATACATTGCCTGCTTACAACCAAACCAACAGAGGCGAACCTTATTAATCACATCAAAATCTACCATATAAAACGGCGGTCGCAGAGGACCCAGGATAGGCTGGTTACAGATGGAGGTTTTGGTGACTTGTGTTCATGGGCTTCTCTTGTGTGGCTTCGAGCTTCTTGTGGAGCCACCTTGATATATTTACTGTTCATTTTGTTACTTTCCTCTCGTCAAGATTGAGAAAGATAGATAGAGAGACAGACAGACAGACAGACAGACAGAGAGACAGAGAGACAGTGGGAGACAGACAGATGGAGAGAGAGAGAGAGAGAGACAGACAGACAGACAGACAGAGAGAGAGAGACAGAGAGAAGAAAGAGAGAGAGAGAGAGAGAGAGAGAGAGAGACAGAGAGAGACAGAGACGAGAGACGAGAGACGAGAGAGAGAGAGACAAAGACAGAGAGAGACAGACAGACAGACAGAAGACAGAGAGAGAGACGAGAGCAGAGAGAGACAGACAGACGAACGGGGTTAAGGTAAAGTAGTTAGGAAAGGACTCGAATGCAGCCTGGCATTACCTCGTTACCAGCGCCTCAGTTTGTTCTGCAATTAGCTGCCATTACGCAGTGCCTTCCATTTAGCACTAGAAGTGGCTAATGGGAAGAAATTTCCTCTGATCTCTCTCTCCCCACATGGGGGAAGAGACACAATTGAGCCATTGTTTTTTTTCTTCTTACGTTTTATTTTATTTTATTTTATTTCTTTCTTGTAAGCGGATGCATAATGAAGCTTTGCAGGGACACCATCCAAATCTGAGAACGCTCCAGGACTTCAATTCATTCGCCATAAAAACAAATGAATGAATTCATGGGAAAAATACAATTAAAAGCTGTGAATAGAAAACAGAAAAGTGTTGTTTTTTTTACACCAGGCAAAAAGACAGTATATTATATTATTAACACCTATAAGGCAAAAATGTGAACTCCCTATTAGTGTGTTCTTAATCGACATACCTATACCCATTCTCCCTCCTCCTGGGGCGTTGACGAAGAAGACACACACACACACGCCTCGCTGCCATCCATCTAAGGCTCGCAAAGATGAACCATCCACACACACACACGGGCAACACACCTCGGTGTCGTAACGACAAGGGACGCACGCACAGCGACGCTGGGCCTAGTGGATAGTGTTTTGAGCTGCATACATACACCACGGGCCGACTGCGCGTCAGGCGCATCGCTAAGAGACTTTAATTAGTCTCTGCGCAAGGGTCCTGGATGCGCTGTAAGAGACATTACCACGGCAGGGCCTGGAGCGTGGGCTCCTACCTGCCAATACCCAAAGGCACCGCCAATATATGTGAGTATTACTGACACGCTGTGGAACTGTGGTCTGTTGTTGTTGTCTTTAGTATGGATCTTAGGATACTGATTTTTGTACTTTCTTTCTGTTGAAATGGAAAACATTTCAATATTCATGTTACAAACATTATAGAATGATATATCAGTGTGTTATTATGACATTACTTTGTAGGCTATAATTTGATATTTGTATTATGAGATCATTTAGATCTAGGAAAGCTGTTGTGACTGCCATATACTTCAAGTGATACCCAATCAAGTGGGTATAATGACTATATATACACAGCTATAACAAGGCTATACGTGTGCTTCTTTGTCAGGTAATATGCAACATAGGAATCATCATTGCTCGTCAGGCAACCACATCCACATTTAGAAGACATTTGTATTTGTTTATAGTGATTAGGCAATTCACCACACAACATATTCCTTCATTATGAAGCAGCTGGTAGGCAGCTTATCCGCATATCTTAATCCCCCATCACCTGTAAGAGCTAATTTGGGTTCTTCTTTTCATTTCCCCCCCCCCTGCTCTTTTTTCGTCGTCTTCACGTGACCTCTGAGAGGCAGAAGGTGCTCTTTTGCATTATCCCCGCTCTAATCTTGGAGGAGAGTTGAGTCACATTTATCACATCTCACTTGGAGGAGAGTTGAGTCACATTTATCACATCTCATGCCCGAGGTGGGGGGGCTCATTGCCTCAATAAATCTAATCCAACCACGCAGGGATGGTTAGGTGGCCGGCCCCGGCCAGATGGTGGAGAGGTAACCCTCTGGTCCCTCACTCTGGCTGATCTCGCTCTGCAGCCAGTGGCTCTCGTAATAGCAGTCTACTGGGATCAGCTTATGTTTTTTTGTGTTCAGTCTTTTCTTTTGGGGGGTGGGGGGGTCTGCTGAGGTTGAATTTGTTGATGCAGTGATGGATTCACCCAGTGTGTTGATTTAGTAGCCTTTTCTCCACTGTTCTGTAGTTTTTTTTGTTGCAGAGTTGTTGTGCAGCAATGGTGGTGTTGTGTTGTGGTGGTTTGCTGGACGGCAAAAGGTGGATTGTATACACTCATCAGAGCGAGAAGGGGGTTGCTGTGTGTACCTGCGCTTGCATCAGTGCATGCTTGGTGCGTGTTCCATCATATGTGTGTGCCTGTGTGTGTGTGTGTGTGTGTGTGTGTGTGTGTTTCTGTGTAGAAAACTACCATTAACAATAATGGATAGGAAAAAAAAAAAAACGAAATGAAAATGGTCTTTTTTATGAGAAGAAAAATAGGATTCTGGGGGGTATTTT
Source organism: Coryphaenoides rupestris (assembly GCA_002895965.2). Taxonomy (NCBI): domain Eukaryota; kingdom Metazoa; phylum Chordata; class Actinopteri; order Gadiformes; family Macrouridae; genus Coryphaenoides; species Coryphaenoides rupestris. The sequence goes on from PIJE02002615.1 coordinate 48,845, forward strand.
TAAACTCACATTGACAAATGAAAGAAAGAAAGAGACAGAGAGAGAGAGAGACAGAGAGAGGAGATGATAATTACTCTGAATTGTAGCCCAGCTCACTCCGCTATCGATCTGACTCTCGCAGAACGTTAATTAGGAGGCTCACCTCGCAAATAGTAGAGATCGTTCGCGGCAGAGAGTGAGAGACAAGATGTAGACAAAGAGCCACGAGTAGAATACAAAAAAAAAAAGAAGAGTTGAGAAAGAAAAAAGTACACAGCCACTTTAGGATGACGACTGAATCTGCCACTAACTGTGAAACCGGCCACCAATGCAAGTGTTGTATCAACGCCCGATAGTGCTGACGAAAGCCTAGCCATATCAAGTGTAATATTAACGCCCGTCTGGCAACAGCATAAAATACAATAATGTTGCATACGCCACTGACATAACGATATTGCTCTCTTGTCTTGAATTATCCCCGGTTCTCCGGTAAGTAAAGTGCAGCCCCCACTTTCCCTGCTCCGGCAACATGCCGATTGCCGGCATAATGTGGAGCTCATGTTTCCCTGCGAGGGATATTAAACATACGGCCGTCGTATCGAGACAAATTCGCTGAACGTGCAAAATGTAATTATGCTTTAATAGCTTTCATCTGTCATCAAGTCCTCCCCCTTAATCACGGGAGTCATCTACCTCACAGGTAGGGACAGGATAGAGAGTGTGTGTGTGTGTGTGTGTGTGTGTGTGTGTGTGTGTGTGTGTGTGTGTGAGTGTGTGAGTGTGTGTGTGTATTGTGTGTGTGGTGTGTGTGTGCGTAGCCAAGGGTCGATATCCCATATTCTACATCCTTGGTCTACAGTGTCGCAGCACTGGAAATATGTCAGGTGTTGATTCTGTATTGAGCATTGTTATGAATTAATCTGGTTGAGAGGCCCAAAAGAGCATAGGAGACCATGTGTGCTTATTCTCTCAAATCCGAAATCCGGATTTAGATCGCTGGTTGGAGGGTTGGGAGACCAATATTCTCACCCGGATCTCTCAGACTTACTCGGGATCGTACTAGTTCACTGGGCATGCCATGTGACCGATATTAGTCCAGGCTCCCGCACATGAGAGTCAATGAGTGGGGGGAATGGTGAAGAAGAGAATCTCTTTAGACACCTCTCAGGAGACTGCCGACACGAAGGGAAATCATCTATGGCGTGTCTGAAAAATTTATGATGTGACAGGCGCTACTTTGCAGGGGCGATCTAGTGTCTCAGATATACAACGTCCTTAATATCCCTCCATATGTGTGTCTTAATGACAAAACCAGTTTAACATGTGTTGATCTGAGCAGTTCATTAATGGATTGACGGCACTAGAAAAAAGTAAACTTCATCGTTCTAGATAGACCCTGAGGCTATTGCATCTCTATATATTAATACAACAAGTAGAACCAAACATGAGCAATAGAATCGGCTGAGAAGTAGTTGAAGAGAGTTTATGACTACTGGGCCGTTTGTCGGCATAAGCATCTTGTATGTACATGGTTCGGATTATGCTAGTTAGTTATCTCAGCATTATAGATGTGGTGGATTGTCGGTGGGAAAGTCGTAATGCACCTTTCTGCTCAACTTGGCGAGTTCGTTCTTTCGACCAAAGAGTATGCTTGAGAATGATGCTGATGGTGAATGATCTCTTTTTATTTCTAACTGCCGTGGCATCAAAATGCCAGCAGCTGTTTTTGTTTTGGAGTTTTTTCTGACCGTCCCAAACTGTTGATCAGTTGATTAGATGTTTGCGAACAGAGTAGGAATTAGGGTAATACTGACGTGCAACTCTACAACGAGGGAAAACTCCCTGGACCGGCGAGTAGGAATTGTAATTAAACGAAATCACTGACCGACGGATGTTCAATTCACTCGAGAATACAATGCAGGTCCTGATGAAAAATGCGCTGATTAAAGGGCAAATTCTTCCAGCCAAAAACACCAGCAGACAGGAGGGGGACGGTCCAAAACCAAGACTTTAATCAGCTGTTGTTGTTGTTGTTGTTTTTTTTTCCAATTTAGGCAAAGGCTGCACTCAAATTTGATCACTTTAAACTTTTCACAGTCTATTCAGCATTCTAGTTTAAATATGGAGCAGCTGGGTCTATTACATTTACATTTACATTTCAGGCATTTGGCAGATGCTTTTATCCAAAGCGACTTACAAAGAGTGCATTTGTTGAAAAGGACAGCAATATATCGCTGTGGTACATAAATATAAGAATCGAGTAGGTTTCAAGCATTCATAATTGCAAGGCTAATAGAACTTAAGGTTACATTATGTAACCCTGGTTTTTTGATAATATGAGTGAGGTATATCGGAAGCACCCCTGGGTGTGCCCAATCACGGAAGTTCCAATGTCACCACGTCTGTCGTTATGTCCCGCCCCCCTACTTTATAAGTCACTTTATTACATCATTCTGAAGCGAATCTCTTCCACATGCACAGCAAGGAGGGATGTGCGGTGAGATACCTGACTCATATTATCAAAGAACCGGTCAGGTAACCTCAAGTTATTTTTCAAATATTTGCTCAGTATCTCAATATGGGAAGGATATAGACAACTCCTGTATTGCCTCGCACCGAGGGATCAATCAATACAGTAGTGGGCTAAGAAAACCTGAGGGGCATGACCCCTGTAGGTCCAGAGGCTTATCAGACCCAGTAGTAAAGAGTAGGTTATGCTGATAGGCTGGAGATACCAACACTAAGAACCGTATGCGCCAAGCAAGGGGCAGTAAATGTGTGAGGTGAGGACCAACTCGCTGCAGCACATAATGTCCTGTACAGGGATGCCCCTAAATCAAGCCCATGATGTGGCCATTCCCCTGGTAGAGTGTGCCCCAAGTCCCTCTGGGGCCTGCAAATCTCTGCTATTATAAGCTAATAGAATAGCCTGTACTATCCAGTGGGATAGCTGCTGATGGGTTAGAGGTTTCCCCTTAAAGGGAGAAGCCCACAAAACAAAGAACTGGTCACCTCTCCTAAGGGTTTCAGTCCTGTCCCGGTAAATACGTAATGCATGTACCGGACACAAAGTATGAAGCCTTCGCAGGAGAGGAGAAGGGTGAAAAGCCAATAACTGCAGAGTAGTTGTGGAGTCCATAACTTTAGGCAGAAAGGTGGGGTTTGGTTTTAAGCACAGCTTAGAAAACCTTGGGGCAAATTGCATGT